>DWEC01003945.1:0-10194 GCA_018245735.1 Microceris miodesmiata | reverse complement strand
CTTGTATATGCTATCTTAATAAATCTGAATCTTAATAAACGAAATAAAAATTCGCTACTGCAATCTGTTGATAACTGATAACGACGACGTTGATAACGACGAAAATCGCTTGTCTTAGTGTTTGTGGGAGAATTATGCGTGCGAAGTCGACTTACACAACTCTATTGTGTGCATTGTTCGTAGGCGAGGTGTAGGGTCCCACGCAGCTGAAATGTGCACACTGCAATATGTATCCACGGTCACAAATGCTGTCTTAATATGTTTTGAGAGAAGAATGATCTCTGTTATCTTTCTGAGAAGAGAGCAAAATACGATCGGACAAATGTCATAAGTTTGCCATATATTGGTTATCTCGTGGTTAAACAACCACGTTTCACCAATTACGTTTAAGTCCCATGGAATAGGTGGTGAGCCCATTGCCATACACCTGACACAGATCCAGACTCCGACTCGCTACTAGAAATTCTAAATCAGGAAAATCCAATAGTACCCGATTCGGGATTTGAACCCAGGACATTCCGATTGGCAATCGCGCTAGTAAAACAATATAATTATAGAATATAGCTCTCAATATACTTACAGAATATCATAATTTAAGTATAAATAATAAGTTAATGCGTGCGAATGTAATCACATACGCTATATAATATAAAATGGCAACAAATTATACTCGTATTTGTAGGAATTTTAACAATTCAGATACAAACTGAGTCATGCTTTCGGAATCTATACAATTGCTTACTACGGATACACAATATTAATCAATATTAGTAAATACAACACCGATATCGTCGGAAAAAATATCGATATTACGTCCGCGGAAATGTCGATAATGTACGAAAATTAAAATTGTCATCGTCAACCCGTATACCGCTCTACTGTAGATACTGGTTTTCTTCTTAGAATAAGAAGGGTTAAAACATTGTCTGCCACGCTGGGCAAGAGCAGTCAAGAGACGTATTTTTCTATTGTGAATTTATTCACATATATTTGCGCATTGAGAATCAGTTTATATTTCTCTATCATTGGGTAGTTCTGCGACGAAGTTTACGACGATGGACACAGCAGTATCGATATCGATATTCTTGCAGCATGAAGCATCACTATCGCTCAGTCGATAGCAATCAGCCAAAGACCTTGTCTTTGTGTCGGTCGACACACTTTACGCCGTTTCATTCCTACTATCAAACCTTTCATATAAGGTTGTACAGACAAATTATATCAGGTATGATGCTATTATATGAGGCATATTATATAACAGTATAATATATCATTATTTTTACATCATTACGTCAGGTTGCTAACGGGGTTAGCAGGGAGCACCTGGTGGCGATCATCTCTATCTTTAGAGACCTGTCGTACTTCTTCTGCATTCATTACTTTTCTGCACGCACCCCTTTTTCGAGAGTACATTAATATCTGAAGAAAAAAAATCTTTGTACCCTCTTTATATACCGAATGGTTGAAATATTATCTGGTCAGATTAAGTCTTTTACGGACCGGACAGAGGGCACCGAGTGCCAAATATCACTGTCCTTACAGACCTGCCATGTTTCTTCAATATACCTACATTACTCTTTTCACACATGTACACCTGTTACGGTGGCTTCCGTTTCTCTCATCGATCAGAATTACAATCACAGTCTATATAAGTGACAAAAAGTCACTGTTAAAGAACAGTTAGAATCGTTTAAACGGTTTTATATTTCATTCGACACAAACAAAGAAACAAATTGTGTATCTTTATAACATTCACTGTAGATGAATCTCATACATGTATGATTACCATCCCAAAACAAGGCGCGACCTACGCGCCCGTCGGAATTTGCACGGCAACGATCATTTACATACAATAGTGTAACCTTAGCGTTTCCATGTATGTTACGTACTGATCATTGATGGAAAACGAAATACCGATAGCGTCGATGCGCACTGACGCTCTTTGTAAACCAAACTCTGGACCAATCTAAGCAAACCAAGAATCCGCACCGGCCAAGAATCTGGACCAACCAAAAATCTGGACTAACCAATAATCTGGACTAACCATGAGTCCGGGCTTGGTTGGCAATCAGAGAAGTCCCACAACTCCATTTTACGTATGATTTAATGGATGAAGTCTAGAGTTAATATAACTGAAAATTTGAATAATTTTAACTCGTTAAATATCATTCCTAGATAGTTATCCTATCCAAATCCTAGATAGTGAAGTTGAAGATGAAGTATTAAAAGACGGTACTAATTTATTCTTTCTTATTGTTAATGCATTAATATAATTCAAACCATAAGGCATACTTCTCTTCAGCTATATATAAATAAATATAAATAACACACCATAATCACATTATACATATATCGTGTTAATGAAACCCACCTTACACCGCATACGGTGATGTAGCAGTAAAACAATAACCACCATTATCATCAACTCCTTTATTGCTCCACCTTTGTACTCTGATCTCCTCAAAGAAGAAAAAGGCTAATACCATACACTGCCAAGCTAACCACATGCGAGTGGTCAGACCGAAGAACAGTATCACTGATACATACCAATCGTAAAAGTCACTTCAATTATCACGCGTTGCACCACAGATGGGGGTGTAGCATTAACATCGTCGCTTCGGTTGCAATAATAGCTACATGAGTCAGTTGGAGTGACAATGGTGCATTGTGCAAACAGCCGAGTGATAACGTAACAATGGCTGCTGACTGATAACAAACATCTGAATGTTCGCGAGTGCATCTTCCTTGTCACTGGTAGTCTCAAAAATATACACGCACATACTCGTACATAGACTTTCGATCATGGAAATTGGAGAAAAACCCTAAGATATGTGGCCACCTATTGGTTGTATTAGATAATGTATTAAACATTTCAGTTGTAGTGTGGGTAGTTCGAAAATAAATTTGGTAGAGTGTGCAAGCATAAGTTTAATGTGTGTGTGTGTGTGTGTGTACATTGGTTAATAAAAACAAGATACCAAGTATTTTTTAATAAAATAGTAAGCAAAACACTTCTTCCCACCCCCGGTCCGTCCTTCCTTTCTTTAGCCCGTACACGAAGATGTTAAAACAATTCGTACAAGGAACTTCTAGTATATTTTTTTGCAATAATATTTCGACAGATACCAACTAGTAAGCGTGTGAATTATCCAAGGACTTGCTGCAAAGTGTAATGCATACAATGAACAAAGCTCGGCGAGTTCGCGCAGAACAATGGCAGTATCAAGAGCACAGCGGCTATTCACGAACCGCCGACCGGACAGAAAGTGATGCTCCACAAAAACAACGTTCGGTGAAAGCGGAAACATCTCTTGACTTGGCGCGCGGCGCGTGTTATAAGAGGTAGCGTTTAATGACCAAATATCATACACAATTTTATCCCTTTTTTATCCAATTAGGGGTTGAATGTCACAAAACACCTTTTGCAGTACTTACTTACGCCATTTAAGCAAATTGTGTGCCAACTATAAGTAGATCGATCGATCTAGTCAGTCAGTCAGTTTCTAGATTTTCCGTTATAGTTTATATAACTGGTATATAGGTTCAATAGCTATCACAGTGACGTATGCAACTGTCCATAGTGTATCAATAATGTATGAAATGCGTCATCTGTTGTTTTAATAATATGTATTTGAAAACAACACACGGCTATCTATTTCAAAAATTGTATTCTACGAAATATGCTTTTTCCAACACGCCTAACAAAGAGTAAATGTGATCTTCAAAAATGCATGCGACTTACTAAAATGGAAACTACTCTGTCGCTGACATATTTAAATGTGCCTGCAACTCTCAATTAGAGGTTAAAAATAAACCATACTAGTATAGCTAATCGCTTATGACTTAAGTCATGCTTATTTTTGTCTTAGTCTGCTATTGCTGTAGCATTCAACGTCATTTAATATCGCGCGCCACCGACGTCTTCACGTGGGAATTCATGATTAAATCAAAGTCCAATTATTCATTGAAAAACATGAATGAGAACACTCTTTTTTTACAATTAAAATCGAAAACTCTGTTACAAGACTTTGTTGAGTTAGAGAAGTTATGAACGGGCATTGTAACTACATTCTAACTCGATTTCACAGCATACTCTAAAGGATTAAACTACACCGTGTTTATTAAAGAATACTTTATTTCTTGGAGAAGACCCAGGTTTTTATACATGACCCCATCGGTAATAGTCAATTAAAAAAACACACCATCCTCGACATAGGATAGGTCCTGTCCACCTTCGTATACGATGTACTCGTACACGGGACTTGTCAATGTCAACATGCAAGAAAATATGAAATACTAGCTGTACCCGGCGGGCGTTGCTACGCCAACAACTATAATAAATTAATATCATATTCGATTCCCCTGTGTAAAAATACATGGTCATACTGATTTTCATGACAATCGATTGAACGGGGCAGAAATTGCTACTCTGCAGCGCCACCAGGTGGCCAGTGCCATCAATGAGCATATTATATAAACCTCCGCGGAAAGATACATATATATACCAATTTTCATAATAATCGGTACAGTAGTTTTTGAGTTCCTCGATGACATACAGACAAACATTCATCTTTATATATTAAAATTTTCGAAAATATTAAGATTGCTACATCACTTATACCTATATGTATATACATATGCAATATACTCCAGTATATAATACGCGAGATCACAGTTACAGTTCAGCCTATCCCATAAGAAAAGACGAAAATCACAAAAGTTAAAATAAAACAATTTGGTACAGAGGATCGTGTGTATTTTTGTTTGGTAATCACATAAAAGCAAATGCACCTATTTTTATGGTACTTGGCGCGATGATAGTTTATTATGAAGATCGAGATTTAGTATATATATATATACTTTTTACGATCAAAAAATAGGCTATTTCAACGGGAAAGCGAACGAAACCGACAACAACAACTTGTTTATTAAACTCCATTCATTGAGTACTGTCGAAAGATGTCCATTGTCGGACGTACACTTGACCTGCTTCGGTAACCACTAACTAGTGACCGATGAGAGCCAAATACAGTACAAGCACAATTTCACTCTGAATCTTCTCTTTATCTTTACGCCTATAGACACAACGTTCAATATCTATTGCATCTCCCTTTACAATTACGACGTCCCATAATGGCGTCCAACTCGAAGGTCGTTTTCGTAAGAGTCAACCTTATTATTTCGTAGAACCAGAATATTATTAACGATTAGCAGATAGTTTAGCAATGCTGTCTGTATATGAAACTAATTGAAAGCTTTTTAATATCCCACGGATATGTACGGATATATCCTAAAACTGTGAAATACCGAAGTATACTGAATGACGCTGCAGAGGTATGAATTAGCGGTGATATACACATAAGTATGAATATTAATAGGAAATAAAGAAAATAGCTATATACCTACGTATATTATAATACGTATATCCAAATACTTTGTTGATCTCATGTAAAATACTATGTAATTTGTAGTATACGCTATCTATTTAAATGTTACAACTTCTGCAGTCGATACCTTCACGAACCTCGTCCGACGGACGATAGGGGAGGGGCTATTGCAATAAAAAACATCATTTTCACTTTGCTATTTATATTGTAACATAGATAATGTACCTCTGCTCTCCCATCGTTAAAACTTTTCCATAAGTCACACACTAGTAGCATACCTAGCTACCGCTCGGTAGACGAAACCGCCAGTCACTCGCGAGGGTGCAATTACATGGGGTAGCGACGCGAGACGTCAGCTCTCACACACATAAATAACTTGTAGATTATTGCACTGTGAGCCAACTTAAGCCGTTGACGTGTCGTTCAATTTTCGAATTTATTTTTTTGGGTGTTTCATCTCAAAAGTCAATAATATTAATATGAAATCATCTGAATCTTAAATTAAATATAATTTTGATAATCATAAGTCATAAGTGTTATGAGAGAAGATCTTTGTCCCGCAGTGAAATGATAAAACAATCGAAAATAAAAATACTATCACGATAAAGACAGTTTTTTTAGATTATGCAAAGTATTTGACTGCCTCATTGGTCAAGCGGTTGCAAGCGCGACTGCCGATCAGGAGGTCCTGGGTTCAAATCCCGGGTCGGGTACGATTGGATTTCTCTAATTTAGAATTTCTAGTATTAACTCGGAGTCTGAACCTGTGCCCGATGGCTATAGGCTCACCACCTGGTCTATAGAACATAAACGTTACTGGTAAAACGTGGATATGTACTACACTCCTCTGCCTACCCGTTCGGGGATTACAGGCGCGATGTTACATTTTGTTTGTTACGTATTCATAGTAACACTAGTAAAGCACACGCCTAATATTTACCGCGCAACGCCCTGTTGATACCTGCAGTTACCTCAAATTTCGAATCACAGATACGGTACAGGTGAAAGAAAAAATCATTTATGGATAGCCTCGAGTACACCACAAATTATGCCGGGTGAAATGATATGTCACGTTTTCAGTGTAACAACGACCTTAAAGCAAAAAAACCTAAAGTCAACTTTAATCTGCTAATTTAATGTTCATAATGATTTTAATATTTATTTAATCTACGCATCGTTGGGCGTTCGTTAATATGGTAGTGGCACAATATTTTTACTCAACTAATAGCTCATGCGCGTAGTTGGCAGTACAATCGCCTAGATGGAAGCACTATCGTCTTTCACGCTGGCTTTGTTCCTGACAATTGTGCAAAAAACTTTTAAAACTGAAATTTATGTAAGGTAAGCTTCTCAAAAATGTTTAATAATAATAATGGTCAAATTACGACCACTGACTTACTGGTAGATAATTCAGTACAGAAATATGTCAATAGCGAACTCGAATATATTACATCAAATCGCCGCAGAAACCTTCCACGTGGTAACGATTGTTTAATACACTTTCAAATTTACAACTTCTATTAGATAATATGCACTGATATATACATTTACTAAACGCTACAATCATATTGCTATATAGTCAGAATTAAACAAAACGATATAAATCTGTAATTTCACCTATTCCATTGTGGAACGTAAACGTAGCTGGTGAAACGTGGGAACACTCCTCTACCTACCCTTTCGGGGATTATACATGAATCCATAATTTACTGTTTGACACATATATATATCATTACTGTCATTAATATTTGTAAGAGCTTTGGATTATGGAAATAAATAAAATAAGTATGTAACTAAAATACAAATTACATCACGCATCGGATTTATACATAACAAAGGTTCGTTATACTGAGAGTCACAGACTGGAGAAAGAACTCTCGACGCTCAAAAAGTGTCACATCATTGTGTCGAGTAAACATATTAGCAGACATCCATACGTGTTCACAGTTATGTACATATGTACGTAGACTGCTGAAATAACATTAGTAAAATCAACACGGCATCGGACCAAGCATTTCACGGGTGAAATTTTAATACCTAAATATAGTTATCTGTACACAATTGTCATAGTAATTATAGTTCACGAAATAATTTAAAAAACTAAGGACAGGTGGCGGCCGAGATATACATAGGTACTGCCCTCCGCAAACTACATTTGGACTTCACGTCGACATGGCTTTTTTTTTAAATGCGTCCGATTTGAAATGTTCGGTTGGCTTTTTTATCCTAACTTTCCTACACTACCTACATCTGAAACGTGACAACTGAAACTATGTCATAGCGGTCCACACAAGAGCCATATCCGCACCAATTTGCACTGACAATGAGCAGTCGCCTGTTTAATTGCTAGTGGAACGCTAATAAGTTGCCGGCAAACATTTTCATACTGTGATGCTTACGCTAATTGCTATTTAGAAAAAAAGCGTAGGTTTTCTATTATGTTGATTATAAGTAAATAAGCCAACGGACGAATGAATTAATGGATGAAGGAATGAATTAATAAACTCATGAATGAATGAAAATATGAATCAAGGACTTTATATAAAACCTTCCATCATCACGACCTCCATTTTACTGAGGATGGACATAGGTTTCTTCCAGAGTAACACATTTCGTCCTTCGCTTATGTCACCTAGTCACTACTATCTTGTTTCTTAAGCTTAGTGGACCAATGGGTCCGTGGGCGCCGTGAAATCTGCTACATACATATATGACATAAAATACAATGGTCACATATGTATTTTCGAAAACCTTTATGGAGCCTAATTAATTTGACAATTGAAATTTTTTATACCTTCGTGTCAATAGATCGTGGGGGTCTAGCTAGCTAGAGAGAAGAGAGAAGAGCAGCTGTCGGCTAGAACATGGCAACGCCCTACTTTTGAATAGACATCAGATTAGCGCTTGCATAAATCTAAATAACATAGGGGAAGGAGGGAAATTTAAAATTTTTTGTTGCGTTTCTTATTAAAGGCCGGCTCTTAGCCACCATTTCGCTTTACGAACAAAGATAATGTGTAGTGAAGCATGTTTGTCTAGCTCTAGTACGTCACATAATATTTGTAAGCCAAAACAGGGCGCGATGACGCTCATTACAGAAGACTTATATCAAGTGATAGTATGCGATACAGTGTTGGTGATGACAAAAACTAGTTATTATATCATGTTTGAAACATTCTAGGTTATATTTCTCGGGAAAAATAGACACAGAAAGAGTAAAAATTACATTTTTTAAAAGGAAAAAAGAAATATAAAGACACTACCAAACCCTACATGCGAGATCTGTACAAAAAGGATTATAAAGGCATTGCCATATCGTACATGTCAGAACTGTTGAAAAAGTACCTATAAAGGTAGTGTCACACTGTACATGCGAGTTCTTGAATGTGGCAACGGGTACGTTTCAAGGGCCGACAGAGGTCGCCGTGGCGCAACCGACCTCACTATCCGTACGTGTTTCGTTCCGTACGCGGGTCACGCGCCGCGCCGCGTCGAGGATCATCTGCTGGTTCGGTGGACTTTGAAAAGGACGGTGGATGTAATTTATTTTACTGATCGCGACTTCTAGTTTTTTTCGGTTTTTATGACGTTACTCAGCTATGTATCAAAACGAGTAATTTACTTCAAACTATATTCTTTTTAGACTGTTACATACATATCTTCACGCCAAGTCTCTTACGGGATAGGTAGAGAGCACGGAGTGCCAAATATCCCTGTTGTATATGAAAGTACCTTTCAAGTTAAAATACGTTTGTTGACATCACACATGAATTTTCCTAAAGGGGTAGATAGAGGAATATAGTACTCCTAAGTTTCATCAGTTATACATTCATGAAATAGAGATTAACAAATATAACCATCGAACAGTTATATATTTGCATAACTATTCGATACTATTTCACAAAAATTCCAAAAAACTTTTATCACACAGCAGTTCGTCTCTTTCGATTTTTTTTGGCAGAAGTTTCTAGAACAACTACATATGTTGGAAGGTATCATAATTATTATTACCACATGTATTAATCATGTGTTCATATTATGTCAAGAGCTCTCTATAGACATACATACATTTTTTACCTATGTGAACGGGGTAGAAAAGAGCAAATGAGCTGGTAGCAGTCGCAAGTGTTTATCAGCCTGGGACCCTAAAAGCTATCTCAAGCAAGAGCAATTCTGCCTACCGAATTGCTTAAAAATTGTTTACAGAATAGTACATTTTTATAGCCTGATGACTTTTTTTGCAATTTTTATACTGCAGATTTGTAAGAATATTTGGCAATCGGTGCGCTCTGTCCACTCTATAACGAGGCCTGGCGTGATAATAATAAATCCATAGATTTTATTTAAATTACATAAGTTTATATTACAATTGGCTCCGTAACGGACCTGTCGTAATGACATATTAATATGACCACCGTCTCGCCATTTTATCGCCATCATTTTATTTTTCAAGTGGATTTTATAATGTAACATTTTTCCAAGATCGATTAACGTAACCAGCATCACTTAGCGTCGCGTTTTTTTGTCACATTTCTTTACTATATCAATCTTTTTATGATACATTAAATAAAGCCGGATTAGTCCGGAGCTTTCAAGTAAGGATTTAATAAAATAATGGGTATTTTATCAACATAAAAAGGTACCGTTTCAGAGAACCATAGTAGAATAAAAAAACAACGCCTTACAAACCGTCATTTTAATTTTATCAATTTAAATACATATACAATTTTTATATATATATATATATATATATATGTGTGTGTGTGTGTGTGTGTGTGTGTGTGTGTGTGTGTGTGTGTGTGTGTGT
>DWEC01003944.1:0-10195 GCA_018245735.1 Microceris miodesmiata | reverse complement strand
GGAAGCCAGTGGCCCGAAATCGATAACAATTATACCTACACGTAAAAGGTAACATCGGGCGGCGTGCGAGCGATAAAAGTATTGCGATTCCATTATAGATAACAATGCTGAAATAGTTAATAGTATTGTGTTGCACCGGGCGGAACCCTCGCCGGCGCGGACGAGCGACGCCGTTACCGTTTTCACGCTACGTGCGAGGCTCGATGCACTCGGCGGGAAAGCAAACAGTGATTTGCGCGGGATTTTCGTAATGCGCTCGGGTTTTTCTCGTTATTCTATCTCGCACTCTCGTAGCTATAACCCTCTAACATATGAGCGTGTAAACAAATAAAATCATATATGCATAAGAAAGTATGTGTATCTGTACGTATATTTTCCATACAGTTGTTATATTTAAAATATAATCGATACCATAATCAAGCTGAAAACATCAAAGAAATCAACCGAATATTATTTTTATGAAAAGTAGCTCTACCGATGCTTTTAAGAATCAAAGTAATATTTACGTTTCTTGCAAAGCTCTTGATTCGAGCTCGCCGTCGGTAACAGGAAATATACACCAAAACAAAAAAAATAAAGCATTTTCATATTTAAACTAAAACGGTGTAGTAAGCGGAAAGATCTAAATTTTTTTCAATATCGAATAAGTCGTCTTAAGTTATATTACGATAACAGTTTCATTTATGTCGACGCGCAGTTGGCCAGCGTGGCAGAACAGGGCCTTAACCTTTCTTATTGTGAGGAAAGATTCATGTCCAAGAGAGAAACGAAATTCTAAATCTGAATAATTCTGGAAACAAAGCAACATGTCTAATACAAATGTTGACCTACTTACACGATTTAATTACTATATTACCTAAAATGTAACCTAAGAATAATCCTTGTTTATTTCGTCTTTCAGTAAAATGTTTTTCTTAATTATTCAGTTCTAGAATTATCTTCCTCTGACGAACAGTGGGTTTTTGTTTTTCGAGTGAGTTCTATTTCAGCTAATACATTAATTAAGTAGTTTAGCGGATTTTTCCGTCTTATAATTTAGTTTTGCATCTGGTATTATAGTGAATATTTATGGCTGTATTATGTATGCATTAATATTCGTTGTCCCTTTTACATGTGCACCCCTACCCCTATTACCGGAATTTATTTTTACTCTGCGAACGTGGTTCGGGTGAAATCGCTTTCTTACCAATAAGGCCGTTTTTTGTGTATCTAGTTTTTACGCCTTATATAAGCTTTGTGACTGATATATGGACAAAAAATATGAATAATAAATGTAAGACAACTTACGATCTAGGGAAGGCTGTGCTGCGGATAGTCCTGGAAAGAGAATACGTAGTCTTTAAGTCTTATAACACACGAGTACTTTATTTACTTATTCATATGTCGTTAATAATAAATAAATAAATATCTTAGGACGTTTTCACACGGACATCTGATTTCAAAGTAGGCAGGGCTTGTGCTGCGGTTAACCGGTCGGCTGACAGACAACACAATTAGATATGTGCATATACAAAACAAACATTTATGCTTATCATAGAAATATTTGTCTCGGATGTCTCGCTAAATACTAAACCAAAGCAATTTCATTTAAGATTGTTACTCCAAGGATACGTATACCTGTATTACAGGTGGTGCGTAAGCTAATTGGACCTTGTTAACATTTTAACGGGGCAATAGAAATGGTTAACATGTTGCTTAGTTAAATTGTACAAGGATTGTAAATATTAAAATGTATGACAATATATCACAAGCCATTGTCGACGTCGTGACACGGTCGGGTTATAAAAAACCGCGCGAGCCGCGACGTGCTGACGGCGGCCGCATACGTTTTTATTATATTAAACAGACGCGGGACAGCGCACGTGAACGATGTTTACCCAATCCCTCCATCAATCCGCTACGCTCTCTGGAAATAAGTTTGCCCACGCCCGATCCCTACATAACATCGGCAACCCTATCCCACCGTGATGCATTAAATTACAAAATTCATTTCAGTTATTACCGTGCTATGTATATGATACATTGAGGTAAAACCATCATCATCATCGATATAATTATCGTCAGTTATTCTGCTTCAAATTATGGCAGTCACCGCGTAAATCGTTGCTCAACAAAGCTGGAGAGTGATATTATAGAATAAGAATAAAGCTGTAGAATAAGTTCGCTTATTTGTCTGAATGCCAAGATCTGAAGTATGAAGATTTTGTAGATGTCGGCCATTGTTACGTAACAATCATTAAGCTCTTATGCGAGCCAAGAAATAACTTGAATTGATTGTTAAGAACTCTGCCGCGGGTCGTCCGCTGCGTCCCGCAGTCCGCTCCGGACCAAAATTGTAAAGTAAGGTCTAGCTGAGTCGGGAGCCACGCCAGCAATCAATACACATATAACACGCAGAAGGTAACTTGGCATGTAGCTCGCAAAAGATAATTAGCCACCTTATATGATGACGTAGATGACTAGTAGACTTAGGTTCTCATACTAACTGCTTAACAAGCATTTGAGTGATATTATCATTTTTTATTTATTTTAGTATAAAACCATTTTACATTTAGGAATAAGGTTAGCTAAGTTACTATCCGTACTCCAAGTATTGGTAGGCAGGATCAGACCAGAAAGATGGCGGGAAGAGAAGAGTATTCCTCGCAAGCGCCAAGTTGATTTCTGCGTGTTATTAGTTCAAAACCACTGTATCCGCTGATCCACGCGGGCCTTACGGTAACTATGACAGAAAACTTTTATATTGGACATACCAAGGTAAATACGCAACAAAGGAATGATTACAGAGCACTTGGTACATTGTATATATTGTCGAGAAATGTTGGTTTTAGCTCGCCCTGGGGGATCTAAATAACTGGAAGTATTTCCACATTACGACTATCTACCCAACATTAGTAGACGTTAGTTCGTTTTATTTTATACGCATTATCGTGCACTTACTATCCAAGTAGTTGCTCGGAGTCTGGTCTTCTGTCCCGTATATGGCACGGGGCTCACTCCTTATTCTATGGTGGATCATAGAATACAATCGGTTAACCGTGAGAGTGTGCTACACTCTTCTGCTTACCACTTTGGGAAATACAAGAGTGAAGGCAAAAAATATATAACAATTTCGTTTGAAATTTAACGCTATATGTGATTTGTGCCCAATTTCGTCTTCTGTTCTATTATACGTTAACCTTTTGACGTTAGACTTTAACGTAAATGGTGAAACGTGGAAATGCTCTTTGGAGGTTACAGGCGCGATGTTAGGTTTTTGTCTTCCATCTTTCCACTGCTGGTCATGAATCTCCTCCCAGAAAGAGAAGGATTAGTCCATAATCTGCCACGGTGGCCTAGTGTAGGTAGACTGCATGCCCCTTAGAAAATATCATGGAGAACTCTAAAGTCTGTAGGCTTCTGCTAGGCACCACCAGGCCCAGGCATCAAACAAAACCTACAAACCAAGGCCCGAGAAATGGGTTTTCTGAATATAAAACCGCTAAGCTGTCACTGCTATGATATTTAATATATGTAATATAACTGAATCAAATATTAATATACCTTGATACGCATTGACGTCTTCAATATGGACGTGATACCAACTAAACACGCTAACTAAACAACTAAACAAGACACTAACTAAACACAGATACTAACCCTGGTAACAGTACATAGGTATTTGAATTAGCGTCTACGAGCCAAAATGTCTACCGGTTGTGCTAAATTAACAGCGACCTATTTAGGAAGATACTAAATAGTACTAAGTTCAACTAAGTTAAGGGAAGTCAGAAGTTCGCGCTAGTTTATTTATAGTCAGTTCTCCCGTTAATTATTGTCTGTCAAATGTAGATTCTATCATAGTTTCTGATATTCCATGTTTTCACATCTGTTTGTTCAGAATTACGTTTAAAGTTAGGTGTCTTATTTAATCGATGTATATGTTAAAAAGATATGATGAAAAAATGGAAGATAGACAAACTATATATACATACAATATTAGTGGATGCAGGTGCCGAGGGAAACAAAGACTTATTTATCTTGACGGAATCATTCAAAGTTTCTGAAGCTGTCAAGCATGTAACAATGTGAAAGAACAGATTTTTGACATCCGGTGCTCTCTGCCTACCCCGTAAGTGACCTGGCGTGACGATATCACAATAAGAATCTCATCTCGCTACCCAATAAAGCTTACTACCTATGTACATCTAGATACACTCGTTTATTGCTTGATACTTTAATTTGTATTTCATTATCGTAGTAGCTAAAGTGAATCCATTGAAGTACTTAGTGAATCAAAAATCAACAAGGAAATCCTCTCTCAGTTCAATTAGTTACGCTCCGTCGGGCCGGAAACTTGTTTTGATTTACTCAGACATATTTCTTGCTGAATCAACAGCGAACTAATCTGTTTTTAAATACCCTCCCCCCCATCCCCTCCAAGATCCTCTCGGTCAAGTGTTTCTAAAGTTCTCATCTACAAAACGCTTTCAAACTGTAGACAGGTGGGATCGAATTGAGATAGATTGCATTGCGAATGTAACTTCGAATAGTTTATAATATTGGTTGAACAAAATTGACCGTTTTCGCAATAAAAACGGACTTAACATACATAGATGGGATAGGCAGAGGAGTGCTGTACACATCTAAGTTTCAAAATGTATGTTATACGTCCCGTCATGCAAAATGGTGTACCTATGGCTATTCTTGATGATTAAATACAAGTTCCGTATGTGGTTGCTATTGTGTTAATAAATAATTCAGTTTGATATTGTTCAAATAAAACGAGATGTGAGGGTGCTGGTGGTGCACTCAGAGCATATTTAATAACGCGCACATTACTGTAATTGTGAGCGCAGCTCGGCGACCTGGCTGCGGGCAAATAAAATTAGAAGGGAACCTTGCTTTTATTTTTCATATTGTCGAATTAGCCGCCGCTGCGCCATACAATTGTGGAATAATAAAATGTTGCTTACATTGCTTCATTGGGAATTAATTACATTGCAGAACAATGGTCCACGCGGTGTCGGCGTGTCCGACCAAAGATTCGGTCGGTTTCGGCCAATAATACTGGTTTCGGTGGTACGTTAAAAATTAATATACAAAAATGTCATATTTAGCATAATTACAAAATCTCCATCTTTTTGAAATTTTAATTGAGAAAAATTCCGAGTTTTCGTTCCTTACTCATTTATCATTCCTCGTTATTATTGTCTAGATGACCGCGCAAATATATAGGACATCAATAATGTAAGTGGGAGACAACAATATTAATTTAGCGTCGCCATTTTAGATTCGTTTCTTTTTGTTGGTGACGTCGTATGACTAGTATATTGCGGTTCATGTTTGATTAATTATCATCTAAACCCAACAATTATTAAAATCCGGTGAAATTAAAACTCTTCATTAACATTTCTTTTATCTCTTTGTTTTAATATTCGCATAATGTTATATTACATTTCATGCACATAATATATTTTGCAGTAGTTGGTACATGGATGTAGGTGTTACATACAATTTTATAGCTAAAATAACTATAAGCTTACTCTCGACTAAGATCTCACCTGATGGTAAGTGAGATGTGACTTAGGATGTGGCACACTTGCCTGGAAACAGCATATTCATTCTTGTCTTAGACAGTTCCAAGTTGTATGAAATGGAGTAATAGAAAAATACAGTGCTTGGAAAGTAGAATGTACTTACTTAGGTAATATAATTCATGAACATTTGTTTTAATTTTGCTGAAAGGGATGGTTAGATTGCAATAATCGCCTAACGATGCGGTTGTGGACAAGGGTTGCTCTTCAGCAGCTGTAGAGGGCTACGGCGTTCTTTACGTTACTTCAACTCGGCCGAGTGCAGGGACCAATGAAGTTTATAATATGCAAGGAAAAAGCTTAAAAAATCCGTCGCTGTCCGTCCAAGTACCTATGTTGGCGACTGGCCCACGATTACTAACTAGTACCTTGATAAGGTCACATCACATGTGAAAATGACACGCCTATTGGAGTTTTATTCTTATTACCACTGCACCGTTGGTCGAGTGAAACGAGCGTAACCTAATAGTAACTCGGAATCTTGATTTGTGCCTTGTTTAGGTCACTGAGCTCTCCCCCTATTCCATGAGACGTAGAATATAAGTAGTACTCGGCCTACTCCAACAAGTAAATTTGGGCGTGATATCTTGTACATTGGAATATTGCTGTTGTGAAATTTGCAAACCCCTACATAAACTTGATAATAATCGTGGACAGCGCCGTCGGAGCGCTGCAATAAGCGAGTCTCTCGCCAAGTGTCTCTTAATTATGACGTCCTATTCTGAATAAATTCCAGCGCGCTATTGGAGAGCTTGCAACTTTTCAATTTTACCCTCTACTCATCTGCATCGCGCTCTTCAATATTTAGACAGTGCTTATATAAACAATTATGATAACGTCACGTCGGATCAATTACGCGACAGGCAGACAGCGCTTTAATATAATAGTTTAAGAAATATATATCAACTTCACCAAGACCTATTCCTTCGTGGACGACTAAGTTTTCACTTATAAACTTTACCGTCGCATCCGATATAACAGTGCGAATTATTAACAAGAAGGGTTGCTTTTAAACTTTGCACGTGCCCCAACTCCAGACCTGTGACCTTAGCGTTTAGTTTCAGTTGAGTTATACAATACATACGGTCAAGGCAAATGTTTTTATTAATTTCTCGACAATAATTATACTGTTTATTGTTTTTTTTTTTAATTAGAATATAAGGTAGAAAGCAAGAAGAAGTAGGAAAAACGGAAGGGAGTATTAGAGGACGGTACATTAAGTAAGAAAGAAAAAAAAAAAACAGAAAAGACATTGCAACAACGGCTCTTTAGCACTATTAGCATTTAGAGCTTAGACTGAATATTAAAACTTTTATTTCACTGATGCGTATTGAATGTGGACAAATAATATAATATACCTAATGTCAAATTGTATAAAAATAATCTCAAGTAAAACTATATAAAAGAGACAATAGAACAATAACCACTGCATATTCGATTCTTACTAAAATATATGTAGCAGACACAGATACATTTAGTTATATGCACGTAGGTGTGAAGGCAAGGACGCGATGATGAAGAGAGCCCACGTGATGTGCTCCGATCGAACAATCCCAGCTACGTGTCGTTACGTCAGCGGCTCGGAGCCGTTGCCGACACAAATTAGCAATTAGCCGACAGGCGCTGCACGTGATTAAGGAACAGCTTTCATTTCCTCACCCATCGGCGCCCTTTATTGGCGTTCTAACTGCTCCGCGTGAACCCGACCTTAGCGCCTACGTACGGTACTTATTTTTACCCAATAGAACGACAAAGCAGATTTACAATGTGAATGTCGACGGATGCAAGTACATAGAGAAAACAAGACTTTACATAATATCATGACCAAATAGGTTAGATACGAGTATTGTCCGATAAAAACGTCAAGTGTTCGTGACCGAAGTGCGTGTATGAAGTGAGTGATGAACATTGGAACTGTAAGGATGGAGATATATGGCAGTCGATCCTACCCGTTTTCCCCTTAAGGGATCTAGCGTAATTATATATTATCGTTAACGTGTGTAACTCTTCAGTATAAACGTGTAACTCTTATAAATAAATAAATAAATAGTTGCCATAGCCATAATGGCCTTAAAAAGAATAATCATGACTAATAAATATTTTCAAATTATAATAATTACAAGTACCTAAATATCTAAACAACTATTTGAACGTTTGTGGAAAACAAGACTACTTGCAACCCGATTGAATCTTGGAAAATCACGAAAGGATTTCGTCCTTAAAATCAAAAAGCCACGGTTACCTCGTTGCCTTTTACATGTAAATGTCACATTCAACGATAATACACCCCATGACGAGCGTAAACTGACAACAATGGAGATTTTTTTGTATTTTCTTTTGTTGGGGGCTTTTTGGGAGAAAATTTCAATTGGCTGAAGAACTTCGCGTTCGCACAACGCTCGCCCCGCGATATAAACAGCCAATTTGCGCGCCGAGACTACGCGCCTAAGAGACGGTGTATATAAAGGGTATTTGCTTAATGAAGTCATTTATCCCCTTCTTCTAATAGAGCCGACTGCTCTCCGCTTTGATCGAATGATATATTGCACTTTGAGTACGCAAATCTTTCACTTCTGAACTGAAATATTGAGGTCTTTATGTAGGCGTTTATAAAACTGATGTACTTAATAAGTACCTATATTTAGGGCTGAGCACGTCCGCCTCCTGGAGTCTTTAGTGTGTTTATCATGTTTACTGCTCTAATTGGAACATAATTCTATAACCAAATATAAATTATAAGTAGAAGTCTATTGTTGTTAGCAAGTTGTTTAATTTCATGAAAGCGTAAAGGCTTAACATTGTCTCAATCGATTTATATTCATAGTGTAAACACATTGCATATTATTACTAATAATATTATTAATAATATGAAGGTTCTGTAAGGTTAGGTAAGTTAAGTAGGTACCTTCTGTTCAATAATAATAATATATTTTTAATAAAACGAATATTTGAATGATATCAACTAACTCAATGTTCATAAAGACAGATTAAAAAATAATTGACAGATAAGCAACACGAGAATGTTCTATATTGTTTATGATATTTTAGAACATTATGGTCGCAACTGATATTTTACAACCTCGTATGTAACACAAATATTTATAACATATTTAGTTTAGTTCAAAATAATATTGCTGTCTTGTGAAATATGTAAACTTGTTAAATTTTGAATCATTATAACACGCGCTTAATAATTTAAAATGATGTGGTTTTGGTTTGTACTAGAAGAAAAAGTTGTATAAATTACAGTGAATAGAACTGAGTACTCGTACCATTAACATATCTGGGATAACGTGGAAGCTATTAATAAAGTTAACATTTACGCTCCAACCATGTAGACACCCCCACTCGCGCGTTGCACCCACACACACCCCACCTGTAGCACCGTGGAACTGGCTATGTATTTCATATCTAAGTATCTAAGAACCTCTCTCTGCTTCTCACTTCATCTGCGTAACAGGACGAAAATAACTTTATTCAACTGTTTACCTTGTACCTACGCACCCTGCCGACCTTCGATCGGCTCACAGTCAACCGAGGGGTACAATAATAAATATAATGGGGTACATAAACAAGTCATTGAGGTCATTTTATGAGTTAGGATAACTATATCCCCACGGATTTCAAGTAAGCTTGAATTAAACTATGTCTATCACTTTAGTGTTTTGACGGAAATGCGGTTAAAAATTAAGTACTTTAAAATCGTTCGTCAACCTCCGACAAAGTATATTTCTATAAGTTCTCATTACTATTAATGCTCTCTGCTACTTTGAATAGGATCTGGCGTGGTGGTTCAATAAAAATTCTTATCACTGACTTTTCGCTGTGGCAATATTGCTTTTTTCGTGTTCGTTGTCCCAAAGCACACCTGGCTTGATACCGCGTCACCTTGTTGCCGAATCAACCAGTCGTAGTTCCCGCGCTCGCAAACTAACGATCGATAAGAGCTCACCGCCGACCTCCCCTACTCAATCTCTCGCCGCCCACCACTCCATGATGTCTACATCCACGGGCTCCTTTGCAATACCTCAGATTGACAATTTTGTTATTACTAGCCGAATATCCGATCACTAAAGAAACGAAATGAAATATGCCAATTTCGTACAGGCCCGCAGGGCACTTACTTACCTACGAAATATTAAAAATATACTTTGTTACATATTTTTCCTCCATCGCAGTTTTTTCAGTTTTTCAATTACCCTGTCAAGCACGAGAACAGTAAGCTTAGTATTCTTTTGTTTTCTGAAGTTATTAAATGTTGCTAAGCTGAAATCGACTTCAGTCCAGCGATATTTCGAAAAAAAGTACAATGTATGGTTGCTTTTTCTTACAAACAATATTTAACACGTATTTCCTTTTAAATTTAGAGGCCATTATTTATGAACTTTGAATTTAAAACTATAGTACAAAAGAACCGTTGTTATCGCCCCGCACTTATGAAAGGTCTACCATTAACTTAGGGCACTTGTCCTTATATAATGATGGATGAGAAGATTTGAGTTGACGCTGCGGACTAACCTTAGCATCTTAATTTTGTATATAAATAAACGGAATTATATTTCAAGCAACGATGTCATTTTTAATGGTACCTTACTAATGCATTAATCGAACGTAAATTA
>DWEC01003943.1:0-10196 GCA_018245735.1 Microceris miodesmiata | reverse complement strand
CATCAGTGAACTAAAGATTTAGTTGTCTAAGCCGGCTAAGTCTGAGATGTTAGACTGGGGAAGTTTACCGAGCATGTAAATGCATTAGAGAAATAGTGTTGATAGAACTGATATATGGTTTGGCTAGCAAGTCCCACTGACACACCACATCTACCATAAAGCAATATTAGAAGTAAGCAAGCAAAGCAAGCAAATATTAGAATATTGATTTAGTCTTACAAAGTAATGATTTTCTCCCAAATTAAATACCAGTGTTAGTATCTAGATCACCAAGTATTAATGTTAGTGCTGTTCTGTTTTTTTCTGCCAATTAACAGCTCCACATGAGTTTTTGCTTTCACTATGCTTTGAGCACTTCACATATAGAATAACATTTTTACTACTTATTATATCCACTAACTGTCCATTTGGTTATGGAACTCTGATGGCTTAATACCATGTAACTCATGTCCTTCAGTAGTAGATATACAGGTTAGATAATTGATGCTTTTGTTCCAATGGAGGACTATTGTGGACACTGCTCCCCCACCTTGGGGACATAGTAAATTAAATCAAAGTAAAGTAACAATAATATGTGAAGTTAAATAAGCCTCCAAGAGTTTTTTTTAACACTTTTTGTTTCTTGGTTCTGACTTCTTAAGATCATGTACATCTTTAATAGATAATGTTTGCTGCTGGTGAACAAATATATGAGATTAATTATCTTCTGTTTATCAAAATATGATTAAGAGTTTTACTGAAATTTGGTAGTACTTACACTTTTGTTTAATTGATGATTTATTTAATTTACTAATTTATACTTTATTTATACTTGACAGGGTGTGATGGCATTCATTGGGGCAAGCCTATGTCAGCAGTGGACTGAGATAAGTTGATGATGATGATATTTCTGTTTGTAGATGTCGGAGAATCACAAGCATCGGTACAAAAATGCTGCGTTGAGTGCAGATGAGTTGCGTCGGCGACGAGAAGAGGAGGGGGTCCAGCTGCGGAAACAGAAACGAGAACAGCAACTGTTTAAGCGCAGGAATGTGAATCTACCTGCGGCCAATGCACCAGACATAGCACTTCAAGTATGATGCTTATCTTTTATCTAAACTATATCTAAATATGAAAGCTTTCATTTCCTATAAAAGAGCTTCTATTTTTCCTAATCCTAATATTTAGTGTTTATTTTCAATCCATTCCTATAAAAAAAATGCACAAAAAATCTACCATAAGATGCAGCTCAGACTGTTAAGACAGTCTGCTCTTTTTTCAGTTTCATACATGTCTCTCTGTTCCATACTATAAAACATTATAAAAATTATAAAACTTTTATATAGTTCCATTATAAAACGTGTTTGTCATCAACACGCTAAGAAGAAGAAGTTCCATACTAGAGCAGAAGTGAACAAGTTGCTGCAACAGTTTATGGAAGCTGAAATAATATTTTGAACAACTACTATTATAACTAATCAGAAAACTATATAGAATGACAAGCTCATTAAATATAGTTATTTGGTTAGTTTATATGGGTAAAGTTTTAAAATTTTTATATCAAGATATAGTATCGGCAACTAACTCTAGGTTGTGGTAGATAGAATTAGGTTGTATGTTGAAAACATGAAACTCTTGAAAAAATACGTCATCCATACAGTTCACTACTACAGGCTACTCACTCGCTTTTGTTGACCGTGAACCACTTAGTGAAGGGGATAGCTCAGCGCATTTTTAACGGTTCACGGCATTCATGAGGCATCAGACGATGTCTGCTTGGACACGCCTAAGTCATTAGACGAACATGATTGGCAGTTCAGTGTAAATGGGCCAAACAAACAGCGCAGGTGGACAGGCTGTGTGTTGTCAACTGTGAGGCCACCTCTGTGTCGCTCCGTCAGGTATTACCATCGGTACAAATTTCTGCGTATTTATTTCAGATGGTTAATGTTATGTCGTTTTAATTCGTCTATTCAAAATGTCTGTTTTTAGGAGGATATTAACATTTCGCCAACTGACGACATCACCCCAGAAATGGTAGCGGCTCTTTACAGCGACAATCAACAAGAGCAAGTGCTCGTCACGCAGAAGTTCCGCAAGCTCCTCAGCAGAGAACCTAATCCGCCCATAGACGAAGTCATCCAAACCGGAATCGTCCCCAAGTTTGTTGAATTTCTGACGGATACTACTAATCCCACACTGCAGGTAAATCTCACTTTTTTTAATAATATTTGCGGGGCGTATTTAAATGTGATTAATTGCACTTTGAATATAATTTTATTTTAATTGCAGTTTGAAGCAGCCTGGGCACTGACTAACATAGCATCCGGGTCGTCCGAGCAGACCCGCGTAGTGGTGGATTGCGGCGCCATACCCATCCTCGTGAATCTCATTGCCATGCCCGGCGGTGGCGCAGACGACGTTCGGGAACAGGTACACTGAGCGGGGCGGCGACGCTGCGATTATCACACGCCATACATTTAGTGTCACCATTGGCGTTCATGTAACCTGTGCGTGTTTCTAGACCAAGGGCGTGTAAGACCCAAGCTCTAATTCTGGGTTCGCCGCATAAGCCTGCTAATAAATTACTAGCTTATCACCAGTATCTTCGACTGAAAAAATGGAAGTCTTTACAACGTACTTGTTAATTTGTAGTAATTGCAGTAGTATCGTAGTAGTCAGTAGGACGACTTCGCATGTTTGTCACTAGTTTTTCTTCAGAACAAGAAGTGTGGGACGCCTAGTTTATCTCTACTATTATATGACAAATTAGAACGGCCCGGGTCAGTATGAGTGTGTTGTGTGCGGCAGGCGGTGTGGGCGCTGGGCAATGTGGCGGGCGACTCGGCGCGCTGCCGCGACATCGTGCTGGCCGCGGGCATCATGCCGCCGTTGGTCGAGTGAGTCGTTCAGATGTTACCCAACTAAGCTCTCCCGCAGTCACTTCTGCGACCGGTATTTTTACCTTAATATTGATTTCTTACTTTTTTTTTACCTTGATATTGATATCTTACTTAAACCTTGCTGATGAGGAGAACCAATTTTTCCCGGTGATTTTGTGTTTATTTTCTGGAAACTACTTGAAACTGCAAATATCACAGTATCCAATGTTTGATAGTGATCAAATGTTCATGTCCTTCTTTTTCCAGAATCTTAAATAAGTACACGAGGCTATCCATGACCAAATGTGCCGTGTGGACCCTGTCGAACCTATGCAGAGGCAAAAACCCTCCTACGAATTTCGAAGCAGTCGCACTAGGTAAAGGAACTTCATAATTGCGTTGCGGAGTGACACATCGTTCCGCGACACCCACTTCTCATACTACATAACTAGGATTATAATATGCACATGTTAAAACAGAGGAGACTTTACTCAATGCAATGACATGTTATAATATCTTTATAGTTGCATATATTATTGCCAAATAGAGCACCTGCAGGGAATTCTTCTTTATAGTTGCAGCCCTCGGACGGGGGTGGATAAGGTGGTGCATTGAAAATACGAAGGGGAAAGTGAAACGCTCGAATCAGGAACAGATCAATTGACTTTGTAGGCTTGGGCGATTTGTTATTTAACACAGGTGTATCGTCGAAGCGTTCCATGGAAGTAGCTCACATCGTCCTGAATCGAACTCATTGCAGGGATCCCGGTGCTGGGTCGCCTGCTGCACCACAGCGACTGCGACGTGCTGACCGACGCGTGCTGGGCGCTGTCCTACCTGTCGGACGGGCCCAACGAGAAGATCCAGGCCGTGATCGACGCCGGCGTGTGTCGCCGCCTCGTGGAGCTGCTAATGCACGGCAAGCACGGCGTGGTGTCGGCGGCGCTGCGCGCGGTGGGCAACATCGTGACGGGCAACGACGCGCAGACGCAGGCCGTGCTGGAGTGCGCGCCGCTGGGCGCGCTGCGGGCGCTGCTGCGCGCGCCGCACGAGCCGCTGCGCAAGGAGGCCTGCTGGACTCTCTCCAACATCACCGCCGGCAACGCCGCGCAGATCCAGGCCGTCATCGACGCCAACATTTTCCCCGACCTCATTGACATCCTCAAAGAAGCCGAGTTCAAGACGAGGAAGGAGGCCGCCTGGGCGATCACCAACGCCACGAGCGGGGGCACGCACGCACAGATAGCGTGAGTGTCCGAAATTGAGATAAAAGTTCGGGTGTCTTCGAATGTTATAACTTTTTTTAAGCGTACCTACCGAAATTTCATTTGTCGCCGTGTGCAGAACTTGCGAGAATGTACCTCATGTTTTTACATTGATTCCTTTTTTGTCCACCGCCTTATGTGATGACGTTGATTAATTTAAAAACGCGAAACAAGTTTATCCGGACCACAATCAGTTTAAAATTTGTATCTACCCTATGAGGAATAGACGTGATGATACGTACATGTATGTATATTTTAAACGAATATTCCAGATATTTAGCTGAACAAGGTTGTATAGCGCCACTGTGCGACCTGCTGACGCTGACCGACTCGAAGACCGTACAAGTGGCTCTCAATGGCCTCGAAAATATATTGAAGGCGGGCCAGTTCTCCAACCAGCGCTACAATCCTTACGCATCTCTCGTTGAGGAATGTTTTGGTAAGTTTTGTAAGGGAAATGATATGTTCCGTTCTAAAAACATTAAACGATGTCGTCTACTGCTTAAGACCAGCTTATTTATTTATATATTAATTTGAGAGTTGTATCAACGCAAGTGACACTATGACAGTAGGTACAATACTTTGCTTAAAGTATGTATGAGGGAAGTGTCGCTTCATTTACAAATCCAGACACGTGGCTCGATGATCTGAAAAAATTGCTAGATGGGGCTGAATTCCACACAGACGGATTGGACAGTCACAGAAGCGGAGCGTCGACGGTTAAACGTGGGCCAGAGCCAGCAGCAACTTCGTAAAAGCCGACGGGGTCGATACGCTCGTCGACCCGTACGACTGTACTGAAAATTTCTATCCAAAGGCTGCCGCTTCCGTTAAAATTAAAGAAATATTCGTTTTCAGGTCTGGATAAGATAGAGTTCCTGCAGTCGCATGAGAATCTCGACATCTACCAAAAGTCGTTCGAGATAATCGAGAACTATTTTGGCTCGGAAGCGGAGGAGGGGCGCGCGGCGCGCGCGTCGCCCGCGCCGCAGCAGTACCCCTTCGGCGAGCAGCCGCTGCCCGCCGCCGGCTACCAGTTTTAGTGCAGTGAGTACTTCGCGTTGCGTTCTACGAACTTAGTGGCGATCCGAGTTTCAAACCTTCTTGTTGTAAACTAAAAAATGTAATTCAAAATCCAAGATTGTCTAGTCTAGGGTGTAGTGGTACGCGATAGTGAGGAAGTCTCGTCGTGATCGAAGTGACTGAAAGATGACGTCGAGCGGTATAATACTCGAAAACATTATTACATTTACCTTTGCTTGTAGGCCGGAAACAACTGAGTGAATAATTTCATTTCAGATGCCCATAAAATCCGTCAGCTTTCGTCAACTAAAATGTCGACACTAATGTGTTATTATAATTTGCACTGTGACGTAGAAGTGAAGTACCATTTATCTGTGTAATATCTGTAATTGTCAACTTGCAAACTATTTTTGCTATTGTAGGTAATTTTTTAATTCAATATGTATATTTTTATTGCTTTGCACGCCAGTCTTTGTTAGGAAATAATGTAATGGGATTGAACTGTTTAGTGTTAATGTATTACAGTGATAGTAACGAGTTCTATTCTTTTGGGCCTGCAAATGCTTCACCACAACATGTGCACCTTAGCGAAACTTATATAATTATGTTCAACACATTAAAACATAATTTTTTCATAAACATTTATTGACTGATATGAAATATGGGTCATCATTGTTGCACTATTTTTATTGTTACTCTTCTGTTTAAGTGTTGTGATTGCTCTATGAAATAACATTTCCCAAGTTACTTAACGCTTTTTAAACTTGACGTAGCAACAACAAGAAATCAACTAGTATTCGATCTCTTATTTGTTTGAAAATAATTAAGAGAATTCGGTTTGATCATTAATTGATATGAGACAATATAGTTGGTTTTTATGTTTTATTGTACATATTTAGTCAAAAGATATATATAATATTGTATAATTATTAGTAGTATTATTACCTTAGTAACATTCATAATGTATCATTTATCAAAATTGTTTATCCGTCGCATTAGAGAAATTCAGGTTTCATTCCACAATCATTTTATTGATGTTCTTATATTGTACAATAAGAATTTTGGAAATCATGCATAAAGGTACGATAAATATATGTATGTATGTAATAAAAAGTCAGTATTTAATATGTGATTTATCTTTTGAATACCCATATTTCTGTTTTGTATATGCTCCTAACACAATCCTTGTGGTGATCGACAGCAGTGAAAGTGGACACTCACGCCCAGCTGTACGAGGAGAAAAAGATACCAACGTTATATCGGACGATTTGTGAGATTGGTTAGAGAAGACGATAAAACTCTTATAATTGGAGTTTTAGTTGAAAATTAACATTTATAATTTAAATAGCGATACCCGTGCGAATAATTCGCACTAAATAAGTATAATAATCATCATTTTACAGAAAAAACAAATACAGCAAAGTGATGACGTGCCAGATGTCATTTCAGAAGTAAATAATTTTGCTCTACAATGTATGCAAAAATTATTTAATTTACCAATTTTATTTTATTAGAAATAACTTCATAATCATGCTTGAATAATCGAGCTGCGTTATATGTATAGGATGAGGTTTTTATGCGCCCAGACAAGTTTGAAAAGGGCTACCCTCCGTGCGGGAGGGAGGTGGAGAATGCACATGCTTACCACGGCGACCATTCGCAGTAGGGATGTGCAAATGGAAAAAATACATCGATATAATCGATATCGATATTTTTTAATTGTTAGGTAGTGATTGGTCGAAATATTGATATAAAGAGTAAAAAAAAAAGTCATTTCCTCGTTTTCACAAGTCCCAAAAGGCGATTTATTCCACAAAATCTAATAAGGCGGCTGAAAAAATATCGAATTAATATATATATCCATTATTTAAAAGAAAAATATCGATATTTTTTAATATCGATATTTTTGCCCATCCCTAATCACCATTCTTTTATCCCCGCGTGACTGAGTCGGACGCGTTGGATCGCGCCGCGGTTCGATTTACGGAAGACGGCTAAATAAAGTGGTTAGGGAGATTGACGGTTGCCGGAAACAAATATATTATATCGTCGGTATGTTATCACGAGACATGAGCATCGATTCTTGACAAGATTGTTGATTAAATAACGTGGTGGAACACGTTACGACAAACGTATGTTATTATAATTTATCATCAATATTATCGTTCGCCATTATCACACATTCAGAATGAGCAACGTAACAACGTGGTCAATCAATTCAATTCTAAGGTGTACAGATTTCTTGACAATATTTTTCTTTACCGTTGATGTGTTACAGTTATGATAAGATTAATTGATCCGAATCGTTTGAGATCGATCCCGAGATATCGAGATAGGGATAATTACGTTTTCATATGATTATGGATTATCAATTAAATGAATAAATGAAATGAACTAAATTGAGTGCCTCTTTAATCGAACGGTTGCAAGCGCAACTGTCGATCGGTAGGGGACCTGGTTCATATCCCGGGTTAGGTGCTATTAGATTTTACTAATTTAGAATTTTTAGTAGTTACTCGGAGTGTGAAATCGTGCCTGGTGTTTGGCAATAACCTCAACACCTATTCAATGGGACTTAAACGTAACTGGTGAATCGTGGGCGTATACGACACTCCTCTGCCTACCCCTTCGGCGATTACAGACGTGATGTTATGAATGAAATGAATTCAATAATTGAATACCTGTATCACTTAAACAAACAAATCTAGATTCAGAGCAGTTGTTAATTTTTTATTTATTTTGATTTTTCTCTATGGTGTGTGAAGTCTCCCAAACCGTACATTTCCAGCTTGGGAGGCTATATATGTAGTCTTAGCCCTCTCAGTTTGAGACGAGATCCGTGGCCAACAGTGAAATGATAAAAGAGTTGGAACCAAAAAACCTTTTATTTAAATAAATGTCATCTCTATCGTGCAATACTCAAGCCAAAGTACTCGTTTGATAGATATACCTACACATATATTTTAAATAATGAATAAGTCTCGTTCGAGAAAGGTGCCGAAATTTAGAAAAATAATAAAATTATAAATGTGTACCAAGGGGTGAGAACAAAACCCGACGAGAACAGAATGAAATCAAATTGGACTGTTTGATTTCTCCGAGAACTCCGATAGATACCAGCTGCGATTTGACTATGCAATAATAATAATATCTATCATAATAAAGACATCTGGAAAAATTCCTGAAAATATCACGTAATTCATTACCAGATGGCAAACTGAATGAATTGTTGTATTATTGTAACGGTTGAATTCAGATCTAAAGTTAAAATAATATTTTTTCTTTCATATGCTGTTAACATTGCTCCTAGAACATATTTTTGCTTTTTGAAGTATACCTCGATCTATTTTATCTTCTCTTCGCCTCTGCTCTAATACTGGTCTAATGTAGAGTTTATTGGACAGAATATGTGCTCCCAAATTTATACACTGTATTGAGTTAAAAATAAATTTTAGTTTTTGAATAGTTTCAGATTTTCTCAGTTATAATCATTCAACATGTCCAATTTATAATGAAAGGTTATAGTTTTTTTCTTATTATTCACTTTTTAACGCCATTTCTTTCACTGTACAATTTCCAGATTTAATTTCCAATTGTAACATAAATAATAAAGACCGCTTTTCAATGAGCCCGAATAAATGAAAACTAAATTCTAAGAAAGTATTTAGTAAAATTTGTTGTGAATAAGCTGTGCTATGGTCTAGTATTAAATACAGATGTATTGTTTATAACAATTCCTTCAGAGCAAATTGATCACGATAATTACTGTAACTGATATTTATTCCAATTATTTTATTTAATCAATACAGACAGAATTAATACAGAACCAAGTCTCAGAAGCAGTCAACTTTAACCTACGAGCAAATTTTACTCGTCATAAGAATCATATACTGGTAGGCGAGGTAGAAAATTGAAAATGTCGTCTTCTGGAAATTTAGTAATGACGTCATTTGTAACAAAGCCTTAAGCTCGCCGTAGCGGAGATAAGTTATTAGAAATAATTGAAGATATGAGAACCTGATCTTTTATCTTGGAAAATTTCAATTGTGTTTCATATTTCGAGATGGAATTGTACAATTACCAAATTTTATATAACATAATAAAAAATTATGTATATACCACGCAGCCAAATGCAAATTGTTATTGTCGTAAAGAGCCAGATAGATGTCTAATGTATTCTACAACATACGCATTGGCAAGTGCGTGCAAGACCTACACGAACTGATTCCCCCAGCTACTTAGCTACACCGAACATCTAGACGCGCAGAATGTTACCATCCTTATCTGGTGGACATTCCAATGGCCAGAACGAAACGGTTTGCTTCTACCTTTCTTATCCTGACGGCCAAGGAATGGAACACCCTGTCGGCGTCTGTGTTTCCGGACACAAATAACTTAGCACTCTTCAAAACAAGGGTGAATAAGGTGTTCCTAGACATGCGTGCTCCATCTTGGGACGCATTCGCGCTTTCCATCAGGCGGGATCGCGGCCTAACGTTAGCCTATCATATGATAAAAAAAGTTACAAAGCCAGGCACGCATTGATTCCTATAATTAAAATCTATACATATAATAAAACTATAACTGATCGCTGTCTATATGTTTATGCACGCTAATCTCAGAAACGGTTTATCCGATTTGTTGTGGAATTATAGATGCTGCACGTTCGAGATACCCTTGGCGATGTACTCGTATTTGAATAACGGAAATTTTACCAACAACCACCATCTCAGCAGCCTTGATGTCGGTGTGGAAGAGTGGAGCATCAGCCGACACTTCGCACTGATATTCCCCTGTCAAGGTTCTATCCACTTCTGTGAGCACCACACGATGCTGGTCTGATGCTGCTACCTGAATAAGAAAAAGAACAAAGTAATATTGTTGAAATTGAAGAGAAAATCGAAATACTGTCAATGTCTAGTTCTAAATCGAAATATTATAATTGTTTTCTTTTGCACATCATCAAATCTAAAAAAGTATTACGGAGAGAGATTGACTTAAGTTAAACAGTGGTAGAACTGCGATAAATACATATGCTGTAGGTAAA
>DWEC01003942.1:0-10198 GCA_018245735.1 Microceris miodesmiata | reverse complement strand
TATATATGAATATATATATGTATGTATGTATATATATATATACATATGTGTGTGTGTGTGTGTAATATTATGTTTCTCTCTATTTTCTACCACCAAGCTGCGGCACGACCATACTCCAGCTGTAAGGCGACTGCCGCACCGCCAGCGAGTGTGGAACGTATGTCAATTGTATATCAATAACTACATAGCGTTGCCGTCATATCGCAAGCGAGTTGACTGAAGCGGTGAAGAATTTATGATTTATTAATATTATTGCATGTTTGCAATTTTCCGTGGGGAAATATAGCCTCGACGGTTGGGAGGTTAACGCTGTTTAGTATGATCGATGTCTTTTCTAGTAAAAGTTGCTTGAAGGAAGAGTGAATAAATAAATGTTTGCGAGACATCGTTGCTGTAAAGTGTCAAATAACGATGCGTCGACTTAGGTCGTTACAATCGTTCGAGATTCCAAAATAACTAATGAAAATCTTTCATCTCTTTCATACGTGCGGCGACCGTAACGGAGGAATACTTTTAATTTCATTTGACATGCAGATCGCCAAAGTTTTTGAATATGAAGTTAGCTGTCAAATTAAATGCCGAATACTTTTGTAATTTCCCGATCTCAAACTATACTGTTTTCCATGTCTACGACTGAGATATTATGGAACGTATATTAAAATGTCACCATCGCTTCGAGTCGCTCGCTCGTTGTGAGACGCGCGCTGCACGCGACAGACCCCGTCAATTCGGTCTCGAAATTAGATAGGCTATATTAAATATGTTGAATGTTACATGTATGTAAACCTAAATGTTTCGATGGATTTTGCGACCTGTACTTATTATATATTATACGAAACATTAGAAGGACGCACATGCGTTATGTGTGTCTCTTTACTTCCTCATCTTCACGAATCACCTTTCACCATATTCCCTCCACTACCCCGTTATTCCCCATCACCCGAGTCTCCCCCACTGACCCCACTCTCTCCGTCGTCACCTTCTCTTGTCCTAACTTTTTATATCATTCTTCGTCTGCTCCTCTCCTTTCCCCGATACCCCTCATTATGAGGCTCTCCTTCTCCTTTACCGCAAAGTTTAAAACGTCGTTGGGTAATCTGCACTTGTGTATGTGTTTCTTGTCACTTCATCAACCCATTTTACCACCCACTATTGAAGTTCAGTCTTCTATCAGAATGAGATCTGTTAAGAATTATTAAAAACCTGTCATGTTGTCTTGAAAACAACGTGGTAACGTCGTTTTACCAACTTGTATCTCTTCTACTACTTGTTGTGACTTGGCTCTCACTATGTGGTCACGTGACGTCCGACTCGTTTATATATTGTAAACTTGAGAACGTACGATCGTTACCAAAGTAACCTTGTCCTTTGCGTTTTAAGGGCATGACCACAAAGCCGGCTGTGGCCAAGTTTGGTCTCGCTGCAAAATAACTCCTTTACTTAATGTTCACGGGACTGTTTGTGTTCGACCGAAACCAGTCCTTTAGCTGAAACCGATACCGTATCCGGTTATTCGGCATCTCTAATCTCCGGTTTTCGTCGAAACCAATAACGTGATTTTGTTCAGAGGCTGCTTATAGTTAATATCAGTCCACCTGTGAATAATACTGTTACAGGGTTAGTTTAAAGCCATCAATACTCTAGTCACAGTGTTTATACGATTTTTGATAATACTTCCAGAATATTCGAGAAGTCTTATAAAATAACATCAGATTTCTTGTTAAATAATCGTGGCCGTAGCGTACACGTATCGTTATTTAAACAAAACGTTACAAGAAGGAAATTTTAAAATCTTATCCAAGTTCCATGGCTCATAGCTGGTAGTAGAAGGAAGAATTAGTTTTTTTTTAATAACGAACGCTGTTCGCTAGCGACACAGCTGAAACGGAATGTTTGTTTGAAAAGATCGATTTTCTCCTGTGAGAATTAACAATTTAGGGAATTTGAGAAATCTGCACATCTGAGTATTCTCCATAATTTCTAAGGCATGAAAAATCGGCTCATCTGCTAACTTGCCTGACAAACTTGACCAATGCGGCTGATTATCTTTGAAAAATAACTTGACCAATGTGGCAAATGGATTTAATAGTTCTCGTTCTGAAAGAAAAGCAACTATTTAACAGAGGCACGATAAAAGGGCTGATGATAATGATGTCTTTATATACAAAACATTTTATCACAAACACTTCGAGTGCGTGTATCCTTCTAATGTGTAGGTTAGTTTCAAATATATCTGTGTAACTTGATGTCACAAACGGTCGCTTGTTTCCTAGTGCGTGTAATTCGATGTGTAAATGTTGTAACACGTATTATTATTGCATAACATTCTGTTTGTATCTACCTAAGTGTATTAAGAAGCGTTCATGCAATAGAAGTTTTTCGAAAAGCGTTCTTCCGATAGAAGTTTGTCGAGGGGCGCGAGCGAGAGATCTGCATGCCGTTGTGATTTTGTCTCTCTTTCGATATCTTTTCGCGGCCTCTGAATGGAAATTTACGTCCGGCTAATTAGTAGACAACTTGACGATTTTATCCGCTTTAGCGGTCACGCTGTCGCATTTGCGGTCCGAATGCGTCTTGCGACCCTATCGATACGACCTGCATGTTTTAAGATACGAACCTAGCGTATGATTGCGTGTATGGACCGAATGCAGCTCACAACAGCATGAGGTCTATCGCTACGAACGATTAGTCAGCATAATGAACGCTATTTTAAAAATTCAGTGACTTTAAGATCCGTGAATATTGATTATTTCGTTACTGCAAAAAATTTAAAGGAAATAACATTATTATGTGTAGACTTGTTGACTATATGTCTGTTGATATATTTATATATAACTTTACATACAATCAATATTTACTATTAGTATTGCTCTGAGTGTTGTTATTATCGTCAAATTGTCTAGATTTTGTTTTTGTAAAGTACGTGCAATCTGCACGGTAGGAGGATAGGTTATTTGTAAAAATTTCTAACTACAATCATTATACAATTTCTTTTAAATTTTTGAATTTTTTTTTTTAAAAGAAATAAAATTTTGTTTATTATAACACGCGTTATTTATCATTATATTGCTGTTCGCGATACCATAGAACCATTGATACCATAGGACGAGAATGGAACAGCACCATACCGTCTTCTGTACTGTCAGCAAAAATATCTATGCAACAAACATGCGGTTTATTACTGTAGGGCTGATACTAAACGGCCGTTCCAGCACAAGGATTGCCACACAATATGCAGGTTAAAGTTTTATCCATTTAAAATCGACACATAAAAACACATAAATGTCTTGACGGTCGCCGTTAAATAAATACTTCGGATAAACTGTTTTCTGTGTAGAAAGTGAGACATATTTCTGTCTCTGTCACACGCGTCTCAATCGATCAATAGCTGTACATATTTCAAATTGTTATGGAGGTGTGTCGTGTTGTATATTACATTTGGTTTATATGTATTGAAGTTTTATTAAAGTTTTTCAATATCTGAAAGTGTTATAATGAAAAAACAAAAATAGTAATAGATTATGGAAAATGTCAGACTTTTGTACTACAAGACATATCAACTAATTTGTATACATTTGTCTATATATAAAAATAACAAAATTTAAATTCAGGGTCTAAACGAATTTACGGTACATTTGTTTATTATTATTACTGAATTATTTATAATATCTACTATTCCTTTTAAATTATTTGTCACATTGCAAAGACGGCCGAAAGGGATATTCGAGCAGCGAGCATTGAATATAATTTTTTTAAATTACTATATATAATTTTAAATCAAAATATGTTAATTTCGATTTCAATTTTTAATAAAAAAAATAAAAAAATTATATATATATTATTGTACCTTTATATATTTAATGTTTAATTAAATCCTTGGATATTTTATATTAAAAATATGTATCTATCATATAGATTTATATTATTTACAGTTGTTGATTGTTAATAAAATTAAGTACCAATATTACACAACAATTATTGTATTGGAATATTTGACTTTTGGATTATTGGATGATCATGGATGGTTTGATGGACCGGGGATATTTGACTTTTAATCGTATCTTTACCATTCAGCCGTGACTACATTCGCGCATATACTTAAGTAATATGTGTACGATTTTTTCTTCCCTTACGGCGTTAATTAAGGGTGAATTAAAAGATATGTAAGAAGTATCTTGCCCCTGAGTTCAACCCATCAACATGTAAAATTTTACAAGAATCCATTCTGTTTTTTAAACTATAAAACATAATATATACAGTGTTACTTTTAGAAAGAGAATATTAGGTGTTATTGTATCGTTTTATATTTTTGTCAAATATCTTTTTCTTTTAATCTATCGTAAAAAACGAAATATATTTTAAATTTTAGTCTCCTCGTAATCGATTATTAACTGTAATGCTAATGAAAGAAAAAAAATATCGTAACAGTGTCAGTTTATTGCGAATTAAAAATAGAAAATTTATTCCCAATTAATGAATTACGATATAAGATGATTTTTTTTTATTTACTCAAAAACTAAGTCGAAATCTTTGGGGCCACAAGCATTTATAATATGCGCATAGTTATTTGATGCATTTTTTATAAGATGTATAACAGTATTATAAATTTAAAATATGTGTATTTGTCATACTTTAAATTTTGAAGACTTATGAACACTAGCCATTGATACACGTAGACTATCTTATAGGAATCCATATCTGATTGACAAATGTACGAGTACGTAGCATTTATCTATGATCAACGGTTATTTGACATCCGGTGTTACGTTTTATGACATCCGGTGTTACGTTTTATGACTTTGATGAAACGTCATAGCTATGACTGACTGACTTTAATAGTTCAACTTACCGATCATATCAAAACAAAACATCGCATTTATTTATGAGATGTATATGTATATTTATGTATATCAAGTTATTTAAAGGTATGTGTATAATCCATTGTGTAGACGAATTGTCATATTGTTCTTGTCGTTTATTATACAATTATACACTGTTCCTACTAACCTATATATATTTAAACGCATTGAGACTGTTTTATTGTTTCTTTCAAATACAACGATGTATTTTGTTATATGTTATTGACCAAGAGGATTTGCATTATATTCATGCATTGTTGATAGAAATGTTTACCGTAATATGGATAAATTCGAAAAAAAATCATTTTGGTGTTCATTAATGATGACGTCACTAATCGCGTGTTGCATACTACATATTTTCGCGCCATTTTAGTTTACGTAAGAGTCTGTCTTGTCTATGACTTAAATATTGTAGTTCATCAAATATATAGATAAAATGTAACTCTATCTGTTTGTGTATCGCTTGAATAAATGTTAGTTTTTTTTGTTGTACAGAGCGTATACCATGACATTATGTTGTAAGTTGAGAGATGTTAAATTTTAATTGTAACGTTTGTTAATATGTGGTAGTTCGTCGTCCATTGCTGGCGTGTTCACTGTGACGAGATCACTGTACTATTGATAGTTGGCAATGTAGAGAAAGGTCAATGTTTCTTTATTTTCATTGTTTTGCTCACGTGACAATATGGTAAACTTTTTAAGAATAATTCTTACTATCTATTCGCTACTGTTAAAAAAGGAAATCTTGACTTGACATTGTATTCAGGTATTCGTAGAGAGCGGGGTGTCCGGGGTGGGGGATATGAATCTTTCTTTTTGAAAATTAATTTAACCACCTCTTTTGAGTCGTATATGTTATGTATTCGGATATAACAACTGATATTTTCGTTTCCTCAATTACCTCAGTTTATGATATAGTTGTGCAATGCGACCCAACCTCTGGCCAGTCGTGTCATGTCGCCATTGGACACGCTCAGTCAGAAATTGGTGGTGAATGTTCTACGTTTGCAAGTGGAATTATGGCTTTATATATTTTTACACACTTGTCGTAAGATCTCTGCGTAACTTTCGATATATATAAAATATTATCGTTTGATGTCTTTATTGTAATATGTTTATTGTATTTGACTGTACTAGTATTGAGTGAAATCTTTATAACTAAGTGCTACTTTTTACCTTTTTCTCTGAAATTCTTTGACGTCATAAGTAAACTTAATGTTTGAATGGGTGTGACTATTACGAATCATAGTTGTTACTATAGATGATAAATATCAGAATTTACATTGCCGATGTGTGCGGTTATAAAACTAATGTGTTGTATACTACTTCGCTAGATATTCGCGATGAAGTGAGTTATTTGGTGTTATGTGCAATTTAAAATGTCCTGTACAATTCGAATGTCGTTATAAAGGTTTTATTATGAGGTGTGTCAAAAATATACAAAACTACATCAGCTCTAATAAAAGAGAGTAACAAATTTCTAAATGTATACTGAGTACTTGCGAAGTAATTTTATAATTATGAATATTATTTTTACATAAGTTAATTTTATAATGATCAATATTAATGTTAAGATAATCAAATAATAAATAAATAATGAAGTATGTTATATATTGAATACAATTATTAATTGACGTGCTCAAAATTGTGGTTGCTTCTCGCCCGGTCGAATATTGTACGACGTCTGAGATTATGTACATATTAATAGTATATAAATGTTGGCAATTATTAGAACATTTTGAGATCTACGTATTTCCAGGAAGAGATTAAGAAATGTTGAAATATATTATAGAATTGTCCTACTTTAACAATAACAACCATAATTTCAGACACTTTTATAACTAATGATACGGGACCGGATCCTGCGCGGCGAATCGTGAGATGGCTTTTAATGTTTCTAATAAAAATAAATAAAACGTCGTGCGATTCGTTCGCTGTTTATGTGCTAATATCTAAATATGGGGATATCTATGGTATGTTAATCGTGTCGTCCGTGTATGTACAAAATTATGCACGTATGCAATGATCTACGTCAAATATGCTCCTTTTGCTCGCTGTGTTTGTGCGACAAAAATATACTCGTGTGTGAACGCACGCATACGTTGTAGTTTGCTTGCTGTTGTGTACAAAAATTATGCAAAAAACAGCATTTACAGGTCCAAATATTTGTATAGCCATTGCCTATCAGTATATATATCTCAGTGCTCATTGCCTATCAGTTTATTCATATATTTTCCTTGGGACGCCTTTTACCAGTTAAGTACTGAATTGTGTTTGCTGACGCTGCTAACAGACCAAATAACTTATAATATCATTGTCCTTTTTTAATATGTATGGAACGATAACATGTTTAAAAGCTTGTTAACCTCGACTTGAAATTTCTATGTCGGTCATCGTGCTTAGGAGGACGTTTCAAGCGGGGATGATGTAGTCTGTGGTCTACACGTGGATCTCATTAGCAATGTGTGTATTATGTCGCCATAGATATCCTCTAAGACAATTGACTCAATATTGTTGGTGTCGAATAAGATTTTCCAATTATACATGACATTGTTCTACGTTTGAATGTTTCGATGTATTTATGTATGGTATAATTATATTATATGTGACTCGAAGAAGCCTTTGATTTTAGTATAGTACAAAAAAAGGAAAAATTGTCTTTGGTTGTCCAGAGTACTTATTGTTATGCTAACTTGTGACTAAACGAATTAAATTTGGTTTTGCGAATTGCATTTTTAAAATTAAATGACATGATTATAGTGTTTCCGTTTGAAAACTATTTTTTTATTAGGTTTGGACGCATTTCCAAAAACATATTGATATATTTTTTATTACGTAGTACCAAGACAATTTTTTTTAACCCTTCGCGAAAATGCAACACAGACGGTCTTTTTTGTTTTACATTTTTTAAATTATTTGACAACTTTTTTTAAGTGCTCATAAATTTTTTTTATGGTAATAACGAAATTACTTTGGATTTTTGACTTTTGTCTGTGCTGCCATTTTGGCGAACGCGTTAATTTTTTTTTCCTTTTAATTATCTTTTCTCTTCCGACCGTCTACTCATGTGTTGCATTTTCTTGTCTTTTCCCGATTCCCGATGACGCTGATGGACGAAATCGAACACGCACACAAATACACACACATACAACGCAACAACATTTCATCTAATTTTGAACAATAATTTTACTACCTAATAATTTCATGCTGCTTCTTAATTTATAAAAAAAAACGTTACACTTTTTTTACTATTTACAAATATTTAATCCTAATTACTTGACGAAAAACGGCTATCACACCAATGACACCCCGGTACCTACACGATGTTTATGGTATAAAATGACAAATTGAATAAATTTTGCTTTTATAATTTTATGAACTAATTTTATAACACTTCATACACACCACACTAATAAACACGAAACTCGTCAAATGGAACACGGCGGCACGCCAGCAGCAGCTACTTCAGCGCGTGCACGCCCGCGCAGACCGAGAGCAGTTTCATGGACAGCGACTTGTTCGAGCAGATCCGCGCCTTCGAGCCGGGCTTCGACGACCTGGACCTGTACGGCAACAACATGAGCATGAAGTGAGGTGGGTTTATTTGTACAGGCTTAGGAGATAATAGGAGACAAAGGTTATATGAGAGAAACCTTCACATTTGCTTATTTGGTGACGTATCTTTAGTGTAACAAAATTTTCAATTAATGTTCGCCACTTCACACATATTGATATGTGTGAAGTGGCGAACATTATAATATGTAGTTATGTACATATAATTATATCAAAAACAAAACGTTATACTCAATGGCTCATGAGATTTTGAGATGGTTTTTGATAGTTATTAATTAGAATTATGAGACGACACCAGATATTTGAGTTTTAAAATATTTAATTTTTCCAGGTGACGTCAGTTATTTGAAACGACGAAATACATACGACCGCACTTCGCAAGATGCATTATTTCGAGTCAATTCATATTAGATGCTTTTATTTTGCCCACTAGTTTTATGCAATATTACACAAAGCGGAAATGTTTTTTTCAAAAAATTATGGGAATAATGTTCTTTTTACGCTTGTCGCAACTTTATGTTCCAGTGATATTTTTACACCCTGTATAAGTTTAGTGTACTATCGCGAGTATAGACTACGGTGCCATAAACGGGATTATTATGAATTATACAAAGATTATATTATTGTCAGATATATAAGTATGTATATTATAGATACAATCCGTGCGTGAAAACTTGACATCTCATCGAGTACGAAAAATAACTCGTTTGCAGTGTATGAGAACAACCTGCTATAGGACTTTTAATACATTCGTAATAGATTATTAACAACAGTTATCTATACGTAAATCGCAAAACCTGAAATATCTTCATGTAAAGACGTGAAGTTATCTTGCACGAATTAAATACATATTATATGTATCTATTTTATATTGTAGTTAATTCTTAGAATAACTATTTCTCATTTTTTCGCATCACCTTTTTCGCAAATGTGTTGTAACTTGTAATAGTTTTCAAAGTATATTGAATTATTTTTCGACAATATGTCCAGGACATTTTGATTTAATTCAGAGCAGCATTTTTTCCTTGTCCTTTTTCTACTTATCGGTTTTTTTATACATGTAGATACAAATACATTTTAACACAGTCTCTAAGTTGACAAAACTGTTATTTTATAATCTATACACCCATTTCATTTACTTTAGAAAGACCAAAATTATTCACCGGACAATTTGATAAGAGAATAAATGTCACTAAAATTACAATTTTTAAAATTAGAAAGTTTTAAACGTTATATATATTTTTTTAAATTCTTTGTTATGTATGGACATAGTGGTGTATTGTAATTTATAGGTCTCTATATATACTCGTTATGTTCTCTATATATACCTACATATATTATACACTTTAGAATATTTTTCTAGTTTAGTGCCATTGCAATGTTTAAAATATTATGTATATTTCTAAGATTTTACAAGTTTATATGAAATTTTCTTTTTTCTATCGTTTGTTATCTTAACTCATACATGAGTATATAGTATAGGCTTGTATATTTTTTACAGTTGTCACGCTTGACAAGGGATAGTACCGCCAATAGACTGATATGTAAAATTCAGTCAGATAATTGTGGCCATCAACTTTTTTTTTCTTATTGCTTATTGCTGTTGACCCTAGTTGACAGCGTTACCGAGTTTGGTACGAGCCTAAGTTGCTCCGCCTGAAGTTAGGGAGAGAACAAGAAGTGAGGTCCAGTACAGGCTGGACCCCCGACTGCGCCCGACAAGTGAGAGAGGGGCCGGGCGACCGATCTGCGGGCGTCTCATGTGA
>DWEC01003941.1:0-10199 GCA_018245735.1 Microceris miodesmiata | reverse complement strand
GTTCGGACCACCCCACCCTTATTTTCTCACTGATAAATCTCATATTCCCGTATCAGAAATATTCAAATCGCTTCCCAATTTCGAAAGCAGCTGTACCAACGCATTGAATATAACTCGTATTTCTTTAGTAATAAGACCCACTATAATTGATTGGTTTATGTTTGAATTGTTTTACTGAGTTTGGATCGGTTACTCTGTAGAAGTATTTACTATCGACTTCACGTATCTTTAGCTGGATGAATACAAATAGGTACGTAGATAATATATACATTTTGTAGGTACGTTTATTTTTAGTTAGGTTATCTTTCTCGACGCGTCGCAATGAAACATTTGACACTGTTTAAAGAAACTGTTTAAAAGCTGATATTATTATACGAGGCCATGAATACAGACAAGTGCATTACGTTAAATAATTTATCTTCTAATTCATCCATTAGCTTCCAGAGTTAGATTAAAATTCTTTATTATTTTCATTGATCCTAAAAGTACATATTGCTCATGGGCGAATAGTGTGTAACATCTCAAAAACACTATCTTCTAAATAGCAATTCAGAAAGTTTGAAATCATTATTATTCTGTGACTATACAATCATATAAAAAACGTAACATCACGCCAGTAATCCCCGACGAGGTAGGCAGAGGACTTCAGAGAAGTGTAGTACACTCGCACGTTTCACCAGTTATAATATACATATATATAATGGTGTAACATGTATAACTATACTATGTATATACTGTGTGTAACTATACCTGTAACTGATGTTATTACATTATACATATAATAATACCAGTTATCCCGATACATAATGTAATGTACGCTTTTCAAGCCAAGACACAAACACTTTTTTAATGATTTTCTTTCTTCCCGATGTAAATTATGTCTAATAAATTCAGCAAAATTTTTTAAAAGCCCGTAATATATTCAGCCAAATAAAACTGCCTGTTTATTCATCAATGTAAAGAAGCGTTCAGGTGGATCCCTATCGAGCGCTGGCCGGCGGCGCGGCTGGAGCGGGAATAGGTTGTGTGCAGGCCATCTGCGCAGGTGACCTACGGCAAGGGCAGGTTCCGGTCGGGCCACCTTGAACTCTACTTTGCTAGAGTAACTATACTAGTGCATGTGCGGCTTTATGAAATAATGTGTTTTGGATAGTTCCTATGCTATTTCCACCGAATCATTATGTGATCTTCGGTTGGCGAACTTTTTAATTGTCCCATCGCTCTTCATTCTTCCGATACTATCGAGCCAATATATGAACAATCGCCATCAAATGAAAACGTTATTCCCATGTTACATACATAATATGCAGGTCACGTCAGAGAAAGAATTGCGTAAAGAATTGCGAGAGGTTTTTAATGTTAAACAGTCTTACATTTTATTCCTGCTTAACATTGCCTGTGCCATACTCACAGATACAACACAGATTGGTCTCTAACCACAAGCATGGTTCGTCAACGTGCTGCCGCTCGGCGTACATGTGAGTGCCGCGACATGCGACTGTCCTCGTATACGAGTACGACCAACTGTGATTTTAGTCAAATGCAGAGCGACATGGCAATGCTCAGTGCGACTGAGATTTCGGACGCCATTGCTGTTTACACAACAATGTAAGTAAAATCGAATTGCTCCGACTAACATTGTGTGTACGAAAGTGGCGGGCGAATATTAGCTCGAACATAGGACTCTGTCCGCATCCGCCGCCCGCCACCCGTCGCCCTATCGATTGTATGTCGCTACACATTTTATGATGTCCATGTCACATTCGGTCCGGCCGGTCATCGTTTTAGCTACAAATCTGTAGAAGTCGTTGCCAAATTATCAATTGTAACTCCATCTAACGAATTGTTCTATTCCACTACACTTCCAAGATTTTCAGGTCATTCTCTAGTCAAAGTGTTGTTTCTCATAGTATTGGGTGTTCCGTGTTACTGTCCTTGTCGATCTAGTTTAAAAGTGAAATGAAATTCACGATTCTTGCGCAATTACGATTGTCGAAATATTCACGAAGTTGACTGAGACAAATTTGTTTTTGATCCCTTATAATTGACACGCCCACTCCTAAGTGTGGCTTCTGTGAAAACTGGTAGAAATATAATGTTTTAAAACAACTCATGAACACCGTCTGATCTCATACAAAAAGGCATACCTACATGTGATCGCTAATAAATATCTCATAGTTCCCTAAACCACCATTATACACACCATTATACTTTCATTATCATCACCATCAGCCTATCTCAGTCCACTGCTGGACACATGCCTTTTACTTTATATAAAACGAATTTAAAATCAACAATTTATTGGTATTGATGGAATTGGCCTATGTCCAGCAATGAACCGGAAAAAGCTAATGTGATGATGATGATGATGATGATGATGGAATTAGAAGTGTTAGAACACTTTCAGATGAAGATCTTCCAACTAGTGACAGCTCGAAACGAAAATAACACTTATGTAAATAATTAAAGTACCCTTTGCAACGGGGACTTAAATACTATACTTTACACCCTATTTTCATACAGTGTAACGTCCATTTACTGCTTCCAGTTGTTTTCAGTTGTTACCTGTTCGACAATTTCGTTAGTGGAGTCAATCCGTTGCAAAATAACTTCTGTATATTTTTACATTTCGTGCACATTACAACTGTACTTTTACCACACATTGAAGTACTGTTAGTGAATACATTACTGTTAGTAAATACATACGTCCAATTACGTCAGGGGAACCTCAGATAGCAACGGAGCAGTTATGGTAGTCATTATTGTTGTGCAGAATCTTGGCCAGCTTCCATTAAAACTGAAATACTTGCATAGACGTAGTGAGAAAGGGCATTTATACTGAGTTCTCATAGTCAATAACGCTATCGAGGCCTGTCAGTCATTCATACCTTTGGAACTGTAAAATCAATTAATTTTTACTTTGCATATAGTCCTCCATGCGAGTCTCTTTGCTATACATGTACTACGACCAGGACATCGAAATGATGCTTTATAATTAAAAATGTCGTTATGGACCCTACGGTTTCAATTAGGGTCGCTGAATGGACAGGATCCGTCAGCTACTTTCATTATACGAAAATAGCAGAAAATCGAGTAAAAGTCAAAGCAACATTGTAAAGACAGGCCAAGCGTGAACTACAGTCGTCATGCACCACGGGGTGGCTGACGTCACGAGTAATTAACACCAGCTGGGCCGCAAGTGAGTTCGCCACGGAGCCACATGTGAGGCGTTGGAGATAGCGTGGAGCGAGGAGTCCGTTTGCGTGTGTCAGTGTGTGTGTGTGTGTGTGTGTGTGTGCATATGTGAACTACTAGTGAATTATATTAATACTGCGACTGATTTAACTGATTCCTGTTCATGAATAATAATTGAACCCTCGATTCTAACTAACTAAACTAACTAAACTAACTAACGAACTAAACCTCATCAAATTCAGTCCCAGTAGCCCCATAATTTAGTTTTTTCTGTGCAAAACTAATTGTTTTCAATCATCATCATCATAATCAGCCTATTTCCGTCCACTGCTGGGCATAGGCCTCACCAATAGTACGCCACTGAGTTCGACCTTGAGTTCGTATCCAACTGCTGCCAGCCTCTTTGCGTATATCGTCACAGCCAGCCCGTCTGCCTAACGTGGTTATTACGGGCAAATCCCCCCAACCCCAATGGTGAGCACCTCCATTGTGTTTAATACTTGTCCAAATTATTATTATCCACATCTGTATTATGTGATGTAGGGAGCATTCCAATTGTTTTTTCGGTATATTCCTTATTGGTCCCATAGAGCACTCACGGTACATAAACGGATTTAAAAATGGAATGAAATAGAAGTACCTACTGAAAAATTGCCCTTAGAAGTCTTTTCCTACTCGTAGAACAAGGTCATAATCTAGTAGCCTCAAAGCACGTTTGGTACAATTCAGAGCTTATTCCTAAGCTACAGCTAAAATATAACATTTTAGGTATAGACTGCTAAAGAACTAATTGGCCAAATAATTTATTGGATATAGTACAGCAGAATATTTACCGGTTTGCGTCTGATGGCTAGTGCTTGCAATGGGCCGTACGACTATCGTATGGGACGTACATCAGGAAATGAGCAAAGCATAAAATAATGAAATGTAGTTATTACCATTTTCGCAGCTTTTCTTTGCCTACCGACAATCGATGTCGGATGTCGGGTATGAAATTTACAAAATAATATGACGTAATTTATTGTCTATAAATTACGTAATAAATAATTATTATAACATTGCGAATCATCACTACCACGATTAAAAGAAAATGAATGTCTGTAATAAATCTAGACGTAAAAGCAAAACGCTTCGGCTGACGCAGCTAAGAAAGCAATCAATGGTCAATCATCGTAAAGACGATATTTGATCAACAACTCTGTTTTTGCTTTGTGTTCTCGGTCAATAAAACTCGCATTTGTATCAATCGGAATTGCATCAGTGCGATCATAATTTTATTGAACAGCTGCATGGAGTGCACGCCACTGGCATTGCAAGTTGTGCTTTACTATGACGGTTAAAAGTTAAAAACCAAATGGTGAACAGACCAAATGAAAAAACATAGGCTCCGCTTTATAATATAAACAACTTACTGAAAGTCATGACTTAAAAGTGTTTTCTAGAACATTAAATTAAAAAAAATTGCCATTTTTAGTGCTAACTAAACTAAATTTTGCAGGTGCCCAATTTGCATCGCAGTAATTGTGAAAATAGTTTTTCTCAACTAATCCTGAAAATTTAAATCCTAATAAGCTGTCGCATTGTGCTGGAACTAAAGTTATTCCTTCCATGTCAATTTAAGGGCCTTAATGTATATTTCCTAGAAACTACCCAATCCTTATATATGTAAATCATCCCTATTGATGGACCAAATGCGGCACTTGGCACGGACGACCGGCGTGTAGTGACACAATGACTGACTAGTGGGCTGTTGAAAACGTCTTCTGATTAGTCAATTGGTATTCAGAAATCGAATAATAATATCGTCAACGTACCTAGGAATGCTTATTTCTGAACGTTGCGTCTTCCCACCGGGTACAGATATAGCTCAATTTGACAAGATCATCTGAAATCAATCGGATCACGAAGCCGGCAGCGTCCAGGAATATCAGCGCGGCATAGCAACAGCGCCACATGTGCACTGGAGATTGTTGCAATGTACCGCACATGCGCGCAGGGCTGCCACCAGCCTCCGGCGGTCGCTAAGAGTGGTGTTCCCACATTTTTATTTTTTAATTGCAGTCATACAATTTCTTCACGGAATTTACTTGTTTATAAATTTTCCATACATATATCTTGCTTGATATTATACATCATCAGCCTGTCTCCTCAGTCTCTTGGTGGAAATAATCCTCCCGATATTTTGTCGCATCGTTTACGCTGTTACCCGTCGGAGGCCGGGGTATTTAGCTGTGCCTAGGTAGGTTACACTGGCCTGTGGTCGGCTGATCGTCAGAGCCTCTTCAATTGAGGTCAGCTTCGATAGTAGGGTAGTACCGAAAATAATATCGAATTCTATCAAAGACAGCTGCTAATACCACATTTAAACCTCATATCTTTATTACAATATCCTACTCAATTGTATAGTTCCAAGTGTGGTATTTCATGGTGCTATGAAGGTAAAATTTTCTTTGTTCTGAGGCAACCCTAACTGTATTCGCGAGCACTGAACCCCTGACCCAAAAAAACATGATGCGTGTGCGCTCTTCCCATTAGCGCCGGCTCACTCCAACGCTCAGACGCACAATCTTGCCTCTCACTCTCTAAGTACAGGAATAATCTCTGTATTTAAGCATAGTTCGGTGCCGGTAAACAGAATTAAATTATTTGAACTGTTGATAAGAGCATCTAATCTCGCCATGGACGCGCTGTGGATGATCAACAGAGTTTTAAAAAAGTCAACATCAGGAAAGTCAATATTTAACACATCTTCTATTTTGTAGACCAAAGTAATAAATTTAGATTAAACTTGTATTGTTCATTTGTCATATTTATTCCATGTAGGTACTTAGTATCCTGAGATAATGTTCTCTCTCATCCATTTCCAGCAGAACCCGTAAACCGCGGTGTTCCCGTAGGTGCCATAAAGTCCGTTTCAGATGTAAAAAAGTAGGCTGTATTACTTTTATCGCCCTTAAAGTTCACATTATTACGTACCCCGAGATTAAATACTGTGAGTTTGGGGTGGCCACAAGTGACACTTTAGTTCGGTCTGCTAAAAGCTAAGCTACTCGTAGTTAGTAGGATGCTACATCAAAGATTGTTCTAGAACGTATCAGCTTGATGCTACCTCCCGACCCGCGCGTTGTGAAGCGACGCAGTCGATTGAACTTCAGCCAGCTTGGATCTTCATGTCAGCACGTTGTTCGCTAAAGTTGTCTTGCAGAAGCACAAGACCAAATACAAACGTTTTATCTCATTTTTTGGCCCAAAATTAGCGAATTTAAAAAGAATCTTGTCCAGAGGTACAAGAACTTCGTTTCTATTTAATACATAGTTACCAACGAATACTTAATCCATTTCCACATATGTATTTCTCGCACAAGAAAGTTTGTTCGCGAACCATGATAGAGGTAGTATCTGTCAGAACATTTCCTTCATCATGTTCATAAACTACGATCCACTGATTTTTCATATCGACTTTTGGAGCTTGCATCAGAAATACTTCGCAGGACGCAGATGAACTACTCCGGAGGAACTACTCTCGAAACGTAACTTCACACCCACAATCACCAAAGGGATAGGCAGGGAAATGTAATACACTCCCACGTTTTATCAGTTGCGTTTACGTCCTAAAATCGAATAGGCAGTGAGCCTATTGCACAAATCCAGTCTCCCAATCACTACAAGAAATTTCTACTAGAATATCTAAGTTAGAAAAATCCTACTGTTCCCGACCGGGATCTCTCGATCAGACTCAACTACTCTCAAAGTACGAGAATTCTGTCTCTCAGCACAGTGGCTAAAGGCGAAAATAAGCCTGGTCACTAAAAACAGTTTTGTTAGGAAATGCGTTAAGTTAAAGTGATCCCATGCTTCAGTCGGAGAGCGTATGGCGACAGACAACTAGGTTCGTCACAATGATCGCGTAACGCACTACATCAAGCCGCTCTCAATGTTCGTAAGGTATTTTTACTGTAATCGACACACCTTTATGTGTGTAAAACTTTTTTATGTGTGTAAAACTTCTAAAACGAGTGATTAAAACATGTCCGGTTACTGACAGATATCTAACTAGCGTCGCTCATAATGAACCCACTCTAGGTACTTTTAAATATATTAAAATATCACATTGCAAACATTTTTGCAGCAACTTTGGATTACTTCTCAGAGTACCAAAATAGAAATTTCTGGAAATAATTTTACAATATTCACTCAAAAGTAAGGAACTCAAATGTATAACATTTATATTGACATTCTGGAAAACCTTTTAGCGAGAATTAATCACTAATCATAAATGATTCTGAAGATGGACAGGCCAGAAGTCGCTTTACAAGTCCTATCTCAAGTCGCGTCAATCACCTCGCCGGTGACAACGGCGCAGAGAGAGGAGAGCGCGAATAGCCGCGGCCCGCGGAGCGAGCGAGCCCGCTGCTGGCCGCGCGGCGCGGGGCGCAAGCAACCCGCAGACACGACTGTAGGCATTAAACTTACGGGTTGTAGTCATGTACTGTTTCATAACACTGTTTCAATGAAATGAGAATGGTTGAACATACCGCTGTCGATTTCATTAGCGTAACTTCATTTTTTTGTTTACAACTTGATCATCCATCCTTATCAAATAATAAGGCCATAGTATATTATTATTAATCGTAATATTTGCTTATAATTATTAAATGTATCACTTTTATTCGGTCGATAATTGAAAGTAATTTGTCAACGATAACCTACCACTCAGGTATTCTAACTTTGTCATATCAACTAATTAATTATATATTAAGTATTTCTATGTTTTAAATTATTGTCATGTTATATTATTGTTAAGCATTACAATAGTGTACATATTGCAGCTCTGTATGAATAGTATACATCAAACTTGATAATTGTGGTAAACTTATAAGCCACCTATTCATAGCTGTAAAATAGGTACAAAAACTGGAAAAGGTGTGTAGCCTGTTTACGTAGTCTATGATTAGCCACGGCGCACACCGACCGCGTTCGCGATACGACAAATTCCGAGCGGCAACGTCGCCTCACTCGCTTCCCCTCGCGCAGTATCGCTTCAACCTCGCATTGGGAGGCCGCGTGTTATTTGCCGCGGCGTTTAAGAAAACATACAAAATGATGGAAATTGACACAAAAGAGTGCAGAGAGAGATTAATAGATGAAGTAAAGAAGTATCCAGTTCTGTACGACACGAAACACGAAAACCATCGCGACGTCGATGTCAGAGACCGCTGTTGGATGGAGATTTCCGAGCGAATCGGAGCTAATAGTGAGTACCTTACGCCTCAAATCATAAAGTCTACATTCGTTTGTGTGCAATTTCGCGGCTGGATATTTTTAAGAACCTTATGGGTGGGAAACTAAGGTACATTTTCCCTTGCGTCTATTTTCTTTATTGTAGTTTTAGTGCTGCAATTCACACACGATTGACAGCGACTTATTGAATTACGATTTAATCTGTTATGTGTCATATTGTCAATGTCTTAAAGCACAATTTAGCTTGCTGGAACCGTAATAGTTCGAAAGTAATTTGACTTTCTGTTGTATCATTTGTCATTATTATAAGAGCAGAAAGGGTCCGATTTTAACACAGTTTGTTACTAAGTAATTTAGTAAAAAGGTTTCGAAGAACGTACGGTTCTAATTTAATAAATGAAGTTTTGAATTGAGGAATATAAAATAAACAGTTTATATAAAGTTTAAGTGTAATAACTTGTTTTGAATAGAGGTACGACTAGATAACAAAGCGTAATGTTGGAGGGGAAAGATATGTTATCTTGACATAAACAAAAGCCCGTCGACAGTCGCTCAACGCATTCGGGGAGGCTCCGCTGTCTCTAGCGGCTTGCAGCGGCATCCCCGTGCGCTGCCCCAGCTTCTGCCGAACAAAATTAGCTATATACTATCGATATACAGCTTTTTTAATTGTCTACATTACAAGCTCCGATAGTTATGGCACTTCAGACTGTCGTTGTTTATTTGGTAGCTTTAAATTGCAATAGCGGCTTAACTCACGAATATTTTGTCGAGACGGTACGACTGGTTTTGGACCAATACAAGTCCTTTCATGAGCTCCGTCAAATTGCAGCAAGGTCGCAATGGAAATTTCTGCAAATATCAATAATATCATTTCTTATACTTGCCTGCCTTAGTGGTAGAGTGGTTACAGAGCGGGACTGCTGATCGATTGGTCCTGGATTCGAATCCCGTCCCGTTGTTAGTCCCTTCTCCGTTCCCCCGCACTAAAAAACCATCGATTAACAACTGTACACTGTGTATAGTCTATGATAATGTACACTTGGAACATAGTTTCATCACATTATGACCTCATCAATAGCTTACGTACGGCCCCTAAATAAAACTAATCCCAGTTTCTTATCAAAACTATCAATGCTAGGGGTATTCTTGATGAGTTAACATAAAATAACAATTGTTTACTATCAGGTGAGGTCTTGAAAAGAGAATGGAAGAATCTCCGAGACTCGTTGCGGCAAGTGCTTAAGAAGAACAGGAAGGGAGGGAAGACCAAGGCGGGCGCGCCTTGCAAGAAATGGCGCTTCGAAGGTCGCATGTCCTTCCTGCTGCCGTACATGACCATGCGGAGGTGAGACGCGTATTCCCCAAAGAAATCATATATTCATATCGCACACTTGAATCTAGGACAACTCAATAGCTGCAACTATACGTCTTTGAAGGTAGCCGTATCTCAAGGTTGGTCTTGTATCCAAGTCAAAAAGACTTATAAATAACTGTAACGATTGTAAGGTTTAGGCATATTGTTAGAAAATAGTTAAGAGACCATAATTTTAATTAATGTTATGATGGCATTTAAAAAATACCAACTATCTGTTTCCACTTCGTGTTCTTCGTGTGTATATGTATATCTTTCAGATATATTTTAGTGTACATACACCTGAGCAGTGATAGCCTAGTGGTTAAGATTTCAGCCCCTCACTCCGGGGGTGCCGGGTTCAAATCCATGGCGCGCACCTCTTTACAAAAGTGCGTTTTAAATTTAA
>DWEC01003940.1:0-10200 GCA_018245735.1 Microceris miodesmiata | reverse complement strand
GGTTGCGCGCCACGACGTCGTTCCTGGTGTAACGACCCGCCCCTATGATGGCTCGTAGGGCGATGTTCTGCTGTACTTGCAAACGCCTGCGATTCGTCCTGGCTACCAGGGCGTATCACCTGGCGCCGCATACGTCAGCCTGGTCCACTCCTCAGATGTTACAAATGCATATAGGCCACGGTGACCACTTACCATCAAGTGGGTCTGGTCTGCACGTGTGCCCGGCCTATATATTTATATTTCTTTTTGCTTCCAATTCTCAATGTACAATGCGACAGATCACAGGCAAGTTCCTGTACTATTTCACAGAAACTGGCTTATTAGTATAGTGGTTATTGGTTAAAAAACTGGCTGTTAATCTGGAGGTCGTAGGTTCCATTCGCATCAGGTACCACTGTTTGTATAATGAATACAAATCTTCATTATGTCTGCGTATTAAATTATATATTTTTATATGTATCTATGTAGTTTATCGGTCGTTCGGTTACCACAGCAAAGACTCTGATACCGATCAGATAAATGACTGTGTCTGATTCATCCAAAGACAATTAAATATATTTATTTATTTAATAATACGGTTAAGTAAACCAGGATATCATGACCCACTAACCGTCTTAGCTGGCAGAGGTTTTTAGTAACTTTTTGCACCATCCACTTTCCATCACGTGACACCGCGGCCTTGCTGGCACACGCCACTCAGACGTTCGCGATCGGCAAAAACTTATTGCTTGATTTTTATTAGGAATTAACAAACTATTTAATTCTCGAGACTAATTGACCATTATTATAATTATTATATTAGCGAGCAGCGGTAGTTTCGTGGCGTAAAATTCATTCTCTCACTCCGGGTTCCCTCAGAACAAATCATTCCGTGGCACTCTTTAAAAAAAGCGCGTTTTAATATTAAATGTCACTTGCACACAATGTTCTCTAACACGTTTAAAGTCTACCAACCTATACTAGCCAGCGTGGCATACCTACTGCCCTTCACCCGTCTCATTCGGAAATGAAACCCGTCTCTAAATAAAAGGGTGCATTACAACAATGCTGAATTAACCATTAATATTAAATAATATTCATTTAATATTAAATAATATTAACTATTATTATTGATAGATAAAATAAGATTCATGATCATCATCACCAGCTTCTACCGTTGCTCTGTTGCACACGAGTCTCCTCTCCGAATGAGGTTTAAGTTTATAGTCGACTATTTATGTTCTCTTAATCACAGCGTAGTATTTTAATACTATCAAGCAAATGAAACGCTTGCATTGATTTAATTATTACACATTTATATATGTATAAGTAGACACTACGGATGTCCTCGCTCTGACTAATCCAGAAAATATATTCAACTTGAGTTATATTTTATGACTTTATCACGGTTCTGACGGATATTCTATCTTGTAACTTTTAACTTGGATCTAGATGCATTTCATTATAACAGGAAAACGTGGTAGCGTTGGCAAAAAAATATTAATAACTTATTAACTTAATACGTCATATAATATGGAATTATACCAAAATATAACCAAAAACGTGCCATTTACTAGTGCATGTGTTAGACACGTAGTTTAGGTTGTTTGTTTTTTTTATTGCCACGCTTCCTTTTTAATATAGAAAAATATAGCCAGATCGTAATAATATATGTACATAGATATATTCGTTAACGAAGAAATAATTATTATCAGATTTTATTTGGACACGTTAAAAAACCATGTTTTTTTAAATGAGATTTTCGGACTATTTATTTGACCAATTAGTTATGTTAGGACTTTATACACAGTTTAATCGTCACGTTTTATTTCGGTTCCGACTTGACCGAGCGTGTATTAAAATTAAACGTCGTTTAACCGTAAGTGCAATTATGTAAACGATGATTGTCAATAGCATGAAAAAAGCTAGTTACTTAAAAATAAAAAAAAAAACAAGACAAATATCATAAGTTCCTTTTTCCAGTTTTGAATTTAATTTGTAGTTAGTTGACACCTACCAATACTAAATATGGGTATGTAATGTATTATAAACGTTGTTGAACCTGTATGTTATGTAGGTACATCTTTTCTGTGAATAATATAAATATGATTTAATATTATAAATAACAAGTCATCTTGCAGGCTTCATCCATTTAGGATGAAGCCTGCAGCCTAAGGTTAGATTTCCTAGCCTTAGGTTAAATATTCCATCCTGTAGACATTTTATGCCATCTCTGATACAATTAAAGTTCTACTTAGTAGCATCCACATATTGTTTGGTAACTCTATAACTAAAATACACAAACGTACACTTTCCACATTGATTATTGTTGTTGGAAACAGGTGTATAATCATTTATTTTGGCCAAATCATGACCAGGCAATGATTGGAGGGTTAGAAGTCCCCGAAACCGGCGTACAAGTATGAAGAGTAACGAATGTAGAAAGAGCTCGTGTGATTTGTAAGCATAGAGATAATTCATATTCTACTCTCTGCCTGATCCGTAACTGACCTGGCATGACGATGTATTAATAATAAACAATTTATTGAGTGTGATTTTTTTGCGGTCGCTACTCAATGATTTATCAAAGCGATCTATATACACCTGTGTGCACCTGTGCTTATACACATTAAATGTGTCAATGTGTTTGTTTCCTGCAATTAAAACAAGTCATTTATAATATTCAAGATTTCTCGCTACAGCTTCATAATACGCATGCATCCATGCATAGATTATATTTCACCTGCATTGTGCAAGGGCGCCATGACTGTCATGTTGCGTCACGTCCTGTGCAGTTTCCATAGTGTCTTTGTATATTTTTGGAAAACATTGTGTAATACACGTAGACGATAATAATCAAATAATGAGATTTCTTTAAAACAAAACAAAACAATAGACCTTTCGCTCGCATATTATATTTTACTATTTCCGCAACAATGTTTAATTAAATTCTTTTAAAAGTGGTTATACAAACGTATTCTAATGTTTTGTTTAGAAAAAAAAGTTGTAAAGATTTAGGTATATAAAACATAGTCAAATTTTCTTGTCTAATTTAAATATTTTATTCAAAAACTGTATATAAAATCTAGGTATATGTAATATTATTTCTGTAACAATAGCCACGTGATAAGATTCTAAACGCGACCTATGCACTCCTAGTATCTATATTTCAGCACTTGCATTATTTTGTAAATAAATAATTTTATTTTCCTGTTATTATTTTTCCTCATAACATAAAGATACAAGAAGTAGTGCGTAAAAAATATAAAAATCAGATAAGAATGATGTTTGTTAAATATAACATGAAAGAAACTAACGTGGTAAGTCGATTGAGACGGCAAGCGAACATTGCATCGGATGGATATTTTTAATGAGTCCCGTACGTTAGCCGTTAACCCAATAAACTTACTATTTTCCATTGCCTGTTAGTGGTTATGACGCTATTAATGATAATCGAAATACGCTTCAACGGTTCCTGGATCTTGTGTCGTAAATTTTCTCTTAACATCAAACAATTAAAGCTAGCAAAATCGTTCAATTCATTAGAAAAACATTCAACCGTCAATTCACAAGCGCGTTCCAGCGTTCTTTATTTAAAATATGCCTTGTTTTGCGTAACAGATGCACGAGTAAGATGGACATGTACGAGTTAATGAGTTAGAAAGGGACGGCGCTGGCTGTGTGCAACCTCAAGGCAATCAACGTTTACTTAACCAGTTTTCCAGCAATGACACTGTGTTTACGTGCCTGAGCATTTTGTACACAGTGCGTTACATATTTTATTTCTGTGTTGCATTGTGTTAAGAATCGATGTTTCTCGCCGTTTTCTTGATTTCCAAGTATTTGATGTTATTTCTTTTCTTTCATGTGCTCCTAGTATTCGCATCGAATAAAGTCCTGCGTAAAAGGAAAATGATGCATGTTAGGTGTCCTTTTTGGTTTTTTTATTCGCGACATACATTTACGAACTTAGTTGCTTACGGATGTGCATTGGACATTTTTCAATAAATTAATTTGTTTTTAGGTACACAATATAGGTACAATTGGTTTTTCATCTTCTAAAACAGCTTCAACAGTTTCTGTCTTAAAAACAATTTAGTGAACATGTACGACTGTTAACTAATAGAGCGAGGATCTTACTAATCTCTACATTAACAAATTTGTCTATAAATTTATTGTGTACTTAACAATAAGTGGCAGTAGAGGAGATGTTTGAAAAACAGCCGTGTTGAATAAAATTGCATATACATATATATTCATTTTAACACATCCCTTGGAGACTTGTGGTTTTGTTTCTACAGGAGTAAACAGGACTATTTTAAAATTGTCGGAGATTCTTAATAAGATTTTAAAGTCTCTTAATGCTTGTATTACTCAAATCAAACATAACAAATTTAAGAACACGATAAATCTCCAAAGGAGGCGGGGATGCGGTTTATTTATTAATTTTCGCGTCATGAGCGGATGCTACAGACACATTCACACCCAACGGATGCGTTTACACCGAAGTGAGTATTAGCAACATGTTCGTTACTTCTTTAACGTTTCAAATACCATTACATCATGTGACACTTGATAGGTACGTATATAAAGGTAACATCTCTACGTCGAATGTCGAATTGTTCCTTGAACGAATGGCAACATTATCGTCTAGATGGTAGCGCTATCTAATCTGGGCTAATTTTGATAGGGCGTGGCTACAGGCGTTGGTGTCTAACCAGAAGAAAACAATTATTCGATATAACGTTGTTGTTTTTTAAAGCATATTGACTTTTTTTGATATTTCTGCGACCAACAGTAATGTACTTATTTCCATCAGAAACCAACAGCTCATGCTGTTCTCATCATTTTCTAAGATTTTACAAACTCAATCCTAAAGGGTAGTGACACTATACAGATATATCTGAAATATTACTTCTTATTGTATTATCATCATCATCTCAGTTCACTGCTAGACATAGGCCTCTCCCAATGAGCGCCATCGCGCCCTGTCCTCGGCTTGATACATGCAGCATCTGCCTGCAGCCTTTCGCATATCGTCATCCCACCGAGCCAGAGAGCGTCCTACACTACGTATGTATGTAACAACTAAATTCAACTGGCAAAAAGTTTAAACTATAACAAAATTAATAGTGAAATTAAATTAATATAATTATCCTTGTATAGATATAAAAGTTACATAATACTTATCATTTAATTATATCACTGAGGTAATATTCACAGCAAATCATTTATCTGAACTATTTTAATCACTTTGTCCCTTATCTGGCCCGGATGCAGAATGGAGTAGAATTATTATATCGGTATTAGAAAGTAATTATTACTGGCAACATTGTGACATTATGCTCGCGAAATTGAATGATTATTAACAAAGGAATTATATTGTTTTTCTTTGTGTCTTAACGTAAACCTACTTAGCTAGCTAGGTAAGCTACATCTCTATATCTTCTCATTTTAAGATAAGATTCGTGTCCAATTGTGGAATGTTAAAGGCTTATTTATGATCTTGGTGTTGATAATAATCATGATCTTTCGTAGTGCTAAGTGGGCTTTCATTTTATATGAGTGGAGCTATGATAATTTTTACCACTGAAACAGATGCAAAAAAGAAACATATATTTTTTTATCACCTTAATAGATTTCTCTCATATAAATCAAGAAACATTAATGTAACAAAATTTACTATAAAACCCACTTTTTTTTGTACTATTGAGATGCATAATGTTCATTGTATCCCATTGCTTTCACTTTGGTCTTGATCAGTGATAAATTTTAATTAGAAGTTTCAATCTTGCTACTCAGGGTGCGTTAACATAAGAGGTTGTGGCCATTGTCACATTAAAATCGGATAATGAATATGAACAGAATTGGTTCATAGGTTTCAATCCTACAAATTAGAAAAAAATTAATAAACTCCAAGCTAAATAATTGCATAACTCAAAAATGCTTCATAATTTCTCACAACTTAGATGCATTCAGGAGCTGATCGCAGCATCACATTAAGGGCTATTTGTGCCACTTAGTCCCAAGTAACATTTAGATAGTCTTCAATCATGTTGAAATATTTGCATATTGGCTTAGAAAATCAATAAGTTGGTAAAGTTAGTGCGCACTGTGCGGTGTGACAGGCGGCCCGCGCTGTAGGAGTGGCAGCGTATTTATTAAAATCTCTTCATTCTACAGAAAAAAATAAACTTTCTTATCTCAGCGCATTCCGAGAGAAACCTTGTTATTTTGTACATACACCTATGTACTCGTATATGTATGTATATTGTATGCAATTTTTAGCGAAAGAAAACATTTTATGAAGACTGCATATCTGCAGTAGGTTCCTGGGTTTCTGAGCTTAAACCCTGTCTCGTAGCGATTTAAAAAAGCCTGCTCTTTAAGATGTAATAATACTTGTAATGGAAAATAAAATACCCCTTACCTAACCCTTCCCGAGTCGAAAAACCTTCTAACCCGATTCGAAAAGTCTAACATTGAAAGGGTTGATGGTGATAATACAATATTGCACTCTGATTCTGTGACAGATTTTGATCAGTTACGTTTTATTTGCATGTACACGTTTAAAAAAAAATTCTGTTACCTGTTGTAAATGGCAATAAAAGTTTATTATTATTGTTAAACATTGTTATAAACATAACACAGCGTCACGCTACTCTCCCCGAATAGGAAGGTAAAGGAGTATAATGCAGTCGTGCGTCTCACAAGTTATGTTAACGTCCAACAGGCCCAACGATGGAATAGGTGAATTCAGATTACTACATTTGATTAGTGAATTTTAAATTAGAAAACCCCAATAATACTTTGCCCAATCCAGGAATCGAGGATCTGAAATTAGGAATCTGCTGGCGAGAGGTTCTGAGAAATCTCGCCAGCAGTCGCTCTCTCAATCACTAGACGAACGAAGCAGTCATGAGGACCATTATTTATTTGTCCGTTTGTGACTTTATATCTATATGAAATTCGTAACAAATTCACATTTTATAACAAATGTTCCGTTCCAAAAATACTGAGCTGAACTCAACAGTTTACTAATTGTAACCTTTTTAACACCTGTTGATTCGGTTTAGGCTGCGACCACATGTTGCTGTTTCGACGTTGCAACTAACGGCGTTAGTTAAAACTTTCTAGAACTGGAACTAAGCTATTACAGTTAAGTAATACACTAACCAATATTTTTCTAGTGTTAGCTGTCACGTAACAATTTTATAATTTATGCAAAAGTTATTTATGAAAAGCTCACGTAAAAAATCAAACCAGTTACACAGGAATGAACACTGCTCGGTGATACATACTGGCTGAGTAAAAATTACTAAAAATCTTTTGTACATAACCATAATAAGAAATTATTGTCACGTCGGGACACGAAAATTCGTTCCACGATAAACTCATTCTGATTTGTTTTCTCAAATCGTCAAAAACAGTACAACATCGAATCAAAGTCGTCCAACACTAAACACACTCTCATCTGTGTTCCCAGACGTGCCAGAAGGAGTAAAATCCTAACAAAGCTGCAAACGAACGCCAACGACGCCAACCGCCACGTCCGTTCGCGGCCTAAATATTTCGTGCACTACATTATACAACGCTACTGTTGCTTTTTCTTACGTCGCCGAACATTTCGTGTTATGGCACGACGCAATGCGCTCCGCGAAGCGTGAAGTCTTTTTTCTTTCCCTGGCAAAATTTCGTACTAAGGTCGTCACAGACGGATCTATAATATATTTTAGCAAGTAACATTACGATGTGTTGCAATATATTTTCTATAGTAAAGCTCGAATGACCGCATTCGACGCTACAATATATTACTCATCGTCAGAATATGTGAACAGATATAGCAAGATATAATTATCTCAGGATAGCAACAGATAATTACCGCAAAGATATTTAATTATTTATTATAACACAGCTACCGTCTGTGGTAGTTTGCTCTAATGTATATTATAACACAGTATATGATCCCGATGTATAGCAATAGATTCACCACCAATTCCATTATGGGACGTAACTTTTACTAGTGAAATGTCGGAGTGTTCTACAATCCTCTGCCTACTCCTTTGGGGATTACGGACTAGATGTCACGTATAGCACAGTATATTAATATATACCATAGCTCCGTCTGTGACGACCTTTAATCGCACAGTAGTCAATTTTCGATCATTCAAGCCGATAAGCGGTTTCGGCTGGTCATTTGATCGAACACAAGCATGTTAGGCGTTATCTATGAAATTAACCCGCAATCTGTATTGTTTAACAGCCTTGTATGTAAGGAACATGCCAAACGAGAATCCTACTACTTGGATGTTATCAACAAATTACTAAATTTTAATATTAAATACTTAGTACTCACAACAAAGGTGAGGGGAAATGCAAGGAAATGTGCACACCAGAGAGTTTTCTGGAATGTTCTTTAAGGTGTATTACGTCAGCGTGGTACGTTAAGGCTTAGGATTTTTATGTTATCATTCGTCTCAATGTGAAATAATGACAAAAATCCGCGTTATCATTTAATTTAAAATGGAAAAAAGCGGGAAGTCAACGTGCGTCAAGTATTGATAAGTGCACAAAGATAACAGTAGTGCAGGTGAGAGAAAGTGGCGGCGCTGATTTTATGAGCGCGGTGGTGGTGGTGAGGTAAATCATTAGGGTTGTCAGTTCGGAAATATTAATATTTATTTTTAATGTCACATAATTTTGGCTTTTCATCATTTTGGTCGTTGTGTGGGTACATTTTTTCTCCACTTCCCTACCCTCATCCCCTGTTTTACGGTTAGGCGTACCTACAACTATAGGAATATGCTATACCTACTCCTCTGCGTACCCCTTCGGTAAAATAAAGCCGAAATGTTATGTTGTGAGGGTAGGTTCAAATAGCGAAAACCAATTAATTACATACTTAATTAAATAGTATAAACTGGTTCCAAAAATATTTTTTCTAAATTATGATTATTATCATAACGTCATGGCAGGATTTTACGGGGTGGGTTGAAACCACGGAGTGCAACTACAACTTTTATATATTAAGTCCAGGTGCAAAATATTATCACGTATAGTCTAGTTAATATTGCTATTCGAGAGCCCTATGTCCAGCAGTGGACGGGAGTAGGCTGATAATGAATGAAAGTCTAGTAAAGTATCAAGTAAGATTGCTATTTTTACCTAGATTTTGATCAATTTAAAATTTGATGCTGATTTAATGTAAACCTCTGCTAGTAGAGCACGTTTCGACAACCTTCGTAAAAGGTAGAGTCTCGTAAAACCAGAATTCGGCACTTTCATTGAATTGATTGAATGAATTCGCTATAAATCATTCATTCTGATATGTAACGTTCTTAATTGTTGTGTCTGGTGTAATTGGTTTTGTTTTTCTGGTTTCAATTTGTAGAGTTAGTACAGTTTTTTTCTTTTGTTTTCAGTTAATTAAAATGTTCTCTAGAATCGTGAGATTGGATTTATGTGTTAATATACCAGTATGTAATAATCGCTGATGGGTTATTTTAAGTTTTTTCTTTAACGTATAAAATGGCGTTGTGTTACACGTGATACTTTCAAGAATAATTCTACATTATACAAATATGTTACTTAAAATAAAAAAGGAACGTCATGCCTGTAATCTCCGAAAAGATAGGCACAGTGGTGTAGTACATCCCCACGGTTCACCAGTTACGATTAAGTCCCATGGAATAGTTGGTGAGCCTCTTGCCATACATCGGGCACAGATCCAGACTCCGAGCCACTACTACAAATTCTAAACTAGAAAAATCCATTCTTTTTGTGGAAAAGCCTACTGTTTAGTAGAACAAAGGGACATTTTACTGTGTAGGTAAGACACTGATTACGATGCATTTCCGACTTTGAAGGAAAACTCTATGTGCCAGGCTCAAAAAGCCCTATTTAAGGAAAAGAATATTATTTCACAGAATAAAGTGATAGACTCCTGTGTAGAAAACAGACTTGAGTCATTTTCCAAAGAGATTGGAATTATTTTCTATTAGAAAATTTGCAATCGCCTGCACATCCAGATAACGATAGAAATACTATAAATAATTGTGCAACCGACTCAGCTTATAACTTTCACAAATAGATAAATATCTTTGCTATGTAAAAGGAAATTGCGTAAAAGATACATTATATATCTGTATATAAATCGTTGTCACTTGATTAAAATACATAAACGTTAAAACATAACAGTATTAAATAAACACCTTTCTTAGC
>DWEC01003939.1:0-10200 GCA_018245735.1 Microceris miodesmiata | reverse complement strand
TTTGATTTGTACAACAACATGTAGTGACAATTATACGTACTAGTAAAATTTATCGGATGTGATAATTCTTTATTATTGTAACTATTTTTCAACTTTTTACAACCACTCTGAAGCATTTATTTTTAGATCACCTTTAGATTTTTAGATCACCATTTTATTTCAGATCACCTTCGAGCCTAAGCTGCGTACATTTGAGATGGACATCATGGAATCCATGGGAATTAAAGAAGATAGAGTGCCCGCCAAATCTTACTGGTATTAGATTTATTGTACAATATTTTGTTAAATTAAATGTAGCTTAATAAACAAGACATCTGTTGTATTTATTTTTGAATCAAATGTCTTGTCATTTTTGGGTACCCAAAACTTGAAGCAAAAAGTTAAAATTTTTAAGTTCATGTAAACGAGATGGTAAGCGAGTGTTAAATATTACGTGATGTTGAGTCTTGTTTGATATGTAAAAAATATAAAAGTATAAAATACGTGTGAATAGGAATTATCTGTGTCCATGTGAAAAACAACACATTCTAATAATAATATGCATAATTACGCAGACCAGAAAAAAATTCTAAGTTTGTTATTTATGCCAAGTCCGCAATTGTACCTTGGTGTCTGTACAAGTAAGACCACGTCAAGATTGGCCAATAACTTGTGAAGATATAATTTTCATGCTGGTTTAATATATTCAACGTAACTTTACGCCTGTAATCCCCGAAGACGTAGGCAGAGGAATGCAGAACAGTCCCTTTCAGTTTAATATATTCAAATAAAATTTAAGCTTAATTCTCTGATAACCTTTGTGACATTGTCAATGATAAGCTTTATTATGATTGATTAAAACTGTAGATAGTATTTGCAAAGAAAATATTATTTAATGAACATTCACTATCTGTACGGCTTCTCCAATTATGTGCTTATATTTAGCGATAGTATCGTGACGTCACTGTTGCTATCAGCTGTTTTGTTAGGAGTTATTAAACTACATAGGTATATCTAACACTTTCCGTCTGCCTTGCTCCTCATTATTAGATTTTATAGTATTCTTTTTTAACAGTAACATTATTTTTATAAAATTGTAACGTTTAACATACGACTTTTAACATCTATTTATATCGTTTTTAAACTCTCTTATCAAGTCAATCTCTAATCAATATACTGTTCTTCTCCAATCCAGACAGGATTGGAGAAGAACAGTATTTTGATTTCTCATAAAGAATACTGTATTTACTCATTTCATTTTGTTAATTTTTCGTCTATTAAAAGAGACTGGGAGACTAGTTTCTCTAAAATTATATCCTGTGTTGAAACCTTGATGTGGGTGGTTACTAAATGAAAAGTTATGGTAATTATCAAGATTTAGTCTGGAAAATTCGATGTATATGCAGTTTAGGTAAAATTGTACTATATAGAATCGAATCAATAATAGAATTATTTTGTTATTGTAATTAAATTGTTATTAAACCGATAGAAGCTGATAAACAGTTCGCGGGGGGCACATAAATATTTTAAGAATAGATTAGCAACATAAGTACCATTGCGTATGAAACAACACCTAAATAGTTGTAAGAATTTATTCTAATGCATGGTTTTGTCCTCCAATATTGCGACGTAATATTTTCTCAATTTTTTACATACTTATAGCAGTGGTTTGATGCGAAGAGCTGAAGATCGAGCTCAGTCGTGTGCTATTGGAGGGGCCTATGTACAGCAGTTGACAATGACGAGCTAATGATAATCAATCAATTAACACTACATCATGTGACGTTTTCCATGAATGTCCTTTGATATGGGTAGTAGCACCATTGTTAAGGAATAGATGGCACTACTGTCGCCTACTGGGATAAACTATCCCCTAGTTGGAAGCACCATCGTTTTAACAGGACATTGCTGACAATCAACTTTTGTATAAATAAAATGATAGAAGTCTTCCGTTGTGCGTCTACCACGGAAAAACTAGTGGATAGGTTCCTATGTCACACCTGAAGTACTCGAAACAGGTAGGCAGAGGAATACAGTGCACTCCCAGATTTCACCAATTACGTTATATGTCCCAATATGGAACAGGGGTGAGCCTATTGTGATACACCGGACCCAAATCCAAAGTTCTAGTCACTACTCGAAATTTGTAGTAGAAAATGTTAAAAAAACTAATAGTACCCGACTTGGGGATCTACATCAGCTGTCGCGCTTGCAACCACTCGACCCATGGGACGGTAGGTATTATTCAATTTTATTTTAAAAAATAACAAAACCTGTTATACACTGTAATAATGTAAAATGAATGAGTGTAATTTTTTTTTCATCCCATTACAATTCCACTGTTGGAGTACGGTTCTCCTTTCATATTAAAAGGGTTAAGGCCATAGTCTTCCACGCTGGCAAAGTGCGGGTTGGCAGACTTCACACACCTTAGAAAATATAGTGTCATTTATGATTAATCATTATTATCATCAGCACTATGATAGCTTATCCATAGATTGTTTGTCTAGTATCATAGGTATCAAACAGCTGTTGATCTATTAACATACATTTAGTTTTTGATACTAATTTTATTGTAAACAATGAATACACGAAGGCACTGTGCTTTTGATAAGTAGATAAATACGTGGTCACTTATATGAATATTAGTGATACGAAAATTGCAATTGTATGGGTATTCCAAAAAATGTTAAGTACTTAGTAAAAGTAACTGGCCTTGGAAAGTAATTAATTAAACCGTACGTTACTGCAAAAAAAGTTCCAGTGCGATCGCTGCATCGGTCGCCTAACTGTCACCCGTTGTCTAGAACGTTCCATACCAAGATATGATTCTCCGAGGAACTGTATCAAACCACCGCCCAGGCTTGATATATTTACTTATTCAGATGATCATAATTATACATACATATGTATCGGCTTAACCCGTGTATGTTTTTCGGGATAGACCGACTAGTTTCGGCTTTATACGAGATCCTTTATCATAAGATTCCGCCAATTACAACGAGGACGCACCAGAGACTGTCTCCGCCGAATACTCCTACTGTTGATGACTTTAGTTTCTAGATAGATTTTACTGTATATACATACTTATTTTCGTGTATACATTCATGTGGTATTCATGCAGACATCATAACGCCAGGTACCTTACGACTTTCAACCTTCACGCTTTTATAAAAAGTTTTCTGGTAAATGTAAAATAGGTATGTATTGTACGTACTTAGGTACAAAACTTAGTATATCATTTAATATTCACATAAAATATTTGTATAATTCTACATTGATAAAGGTTCATTTATTATGTGCATGATTTCGTTATCAATGCATTTTTTATCAGAACGGAGCGGTAACCAGAATTGCAATATACCTAAAGTGAACTTTATGTAATGTATGTAAGGTTGCATGTAGCATATAATACAAATTAATTGTTTGGGATTTTAATTAAACATTGCAAAAAGTACTTTGTTAGATTAAGTTAGAATTGGTTTCACGTTGCATGTAGGTAACTAGATAGTTCTTCGGTTAACTTGGCAACAGCTGCATAATATATTTTTATCACTTTCCTGACTCACCTACCTACTGTTTATTTTATAAATTGGCTAATTTGCAGTTAAACTGAACAATACCTAGAATTTTGTAAATCAATATGAGTGTAATATTTGTAAGGTTGTTTACAAGTTTGGAAGCTATAATACCATACCGACCGGTTCGTGGCTAGTTACCAATAGGGTTGTGCACTTTTAAACGTCAGTCGACTTACACTTAGTTTCTAAGGGTTCTGCATAGTTTAATGAGAGAGGTACTAAATTAAATCAGATGTAGTAGAAAAAACGCTGGAAGCCGTGACCGTAAATTGCAGTTGGCCTGGACAGTTAAACAACGTCGAATGCTGTCAGCACTGTGATTGGTAATTGGTGTATTAGGGTTACATTTTCAAAAAAAATCCTCTTATTCGGAAGGAATGTGCAGGAATTGGTTTTGGGTAGGTGCTATTATTAGCCCACTTTTCACCAGTTAAGTTGTACGTGCCATGGAAAAAGGGACGAGTTCATAGGCTCAGCCTATTTAAAAAAAAAAAATAGTATCGCAATAGACGATACTACTTCTTTAAAATTCATGTGAAAAAATCCATGAAAAGACTAGCACAGAAATAGGAATGTTTACTAAACTGGCTCATGAAAATTGTCTTAGATTAACGTGCTAATAATTTTGCAAAAGAAAATAATTGTCCATACCTATATATCCCCCTTTAATCGGATTTACGGTAGGCGGAGACATCGCTTAATTTACCAAGAGACGAGAAAACTGTACAATCGAATTGAGAGCTCCAAATCGACCCCCCTCTTCCCCCACCATTATTTTTTGAAAAAACCACATTAGCAAAGAGATATTTCTGTTAAATGTTTCACACCCAGAGAAACTATCACATGTTAGCCAAGATTTTTGGAAGAACTGCCTATATCAGCATTGGTAACACTCGATTTGTCTGGCTGTTACAGCTTCAGATGGAAGCAGAGTTTCATCAGCACTGACAATAATTATTATGTATTCAATAATTAATGTATTTATTAAAATAACGATTCGTTGTTCGTTTAAATTCAACTTTCCAACCAACTCTCGTATAATACGTGTAATCGAACGCTCTCATCTGTTACATGTTCCGTCTCGTTCCCTCTCCATATGTTCGGTCGCGTTAGAAAGAGACAACACGATATTGAACAGCACAAAAAGCTGAGATCTTAGAACAGCGAGTTTGCATAGACTTAATGAACAGTTAGATATGACTCACATTACTCACTTTTGACTAGATACGCTAGGATTCGTTAGTGCTATTTCTGTGAACTTTGAAATGTATATGTCACATTTGTATACATACATCGCAGAAGTATACATTTATATATAACACATTTACCAAAGCCAGTATGTGTGTAAGTACAACTGATTTTTTTCAAAATATACGCAAATATTCTTGCTTTTTTGCACTTTATTTGGTGCATTTAAATAATTATGCCATTACATACAACCATGGGCGTACCCATATCTCGAATATCGTATACCTCTCTACTACTTGCTGTTATCGATTAACATTGTTATTTTGCAGTACAATATAATATACAATAACTTTGAATTCTCCCTTATATACAACATAATTCATGTTTAGTGTAGGTGTCTTCCCTAGCTCAGATACTGGGTACGCCCATGCATACAGCACTGCGACCGTGGTGAGCGTGGACTACCTGGAAAAGGTATTCCATATTGTCCCTGTACATTACACTGAAGTAAGAAATCCCCACTAAACATCGAAATATAGAGCAACACACAATTAGAGTGTGTTCACGAAGTGAGTGATGACTATAGACGAAACACATCAGCTCTGTAACTAGAGATACATCTGACATGAACAGTCACCGCTACATACCTACCCTGCGACAGACCTGGCGTGATATAATACCATATTATGATAACAAGAGCAAGACAGACTATACACGTGGCTAACCGATGACCAAGTTCTCAAAGTCGCCTAAAAACTATATCAATGTTAAGTAAACATGGCAAAGCGTCGCTGTGGCTTTGAACTGTCTTAACACAGCATGTGTTTTTAGAGGCAGATGTTAAAACATAACGCGACTAAAAATTTATGAGGTTTGCGTACATCAAAAAAAATACACCCACCCACTAGTGAAGTATTGAAGATGTTTATGCATGAGGCATTTATTTATGTCGAGTGCAATTTCAAAGTATATTTTTTGAGTTCTAAGTAAATATTACAAAGTGCGAAACGGTATGACTTCAGTACGAGATGTGGTGAGTCCGGAGACATGACTGAACTCGTGGTCGAACTTGACCGGACATGAATGAGACTGAACGGAAATGACCGAGTTATACCAATGGTTCACGGATGGTTTAGTTCACAGGTCACCAAACCGGTGTACTGTACAGAGGGAGTTGGGTTTGATACCCGGTCGTGTAGATTTCAAAATGGTAAATTGAAATTGTCAGTTTCCAATTATGGGAGTGCTAGTGCTATTAGACTTTATTAGGTGTTGCCATAACAATGGGAACACTGCAATTCTTAGTGCAAAGCTTACAAAAAGTAGGTAAACTATGATCGTAATTATTATTATTCTCAAGGTTTTTTAAACGTTACCGTGGTTCGAAATAACGATTAGTGCGAAATATGCGAAGAATATCTAACTAACATTTACACAAATAAATGAAATTGCAGTGTCTGTTTGTTATATTGAAATAACCGCTTTTTACTAAATGCATATGTATGTATACACGGCATATGTACCAAAATGACGTTTTTAAAATTTTTTGTCTATCTGTCTGTTTGTTCCAGCTAATCTCTGGAACGGTTGGACCGATTTTGACCGGATTTTCTCTGGCAGATAGCTGATGTAATAAGGAGTAACTTAGGCTACTATAATTTTAGAAAAAGCTTTGACTCCCGTGCGAACGAAGTCGCAGACACAGGTAGTTAAAACATAAAATTACAACGGGCCGTAATAATACATATTTTTTTAAATAATTCTATTTGGCATCAGACCTCACGTTCGCGTGCAATTGACAATAATGGCAACATTCACATCACAATATATATATATTTTTTTAATTATTACATAACCACACCGCTGTTTGGAGCGGTTGTGAAATAAAAAAAAGCATTTTTGGTCCTAACACAGAATAATATTTCAAAAACGAGATACCATTAATATTAAACTATCTATATGCTCAACACATAAAAAATATATGAATAATATTGCAATTGAGATTTTCTGAATAAAATTTAGACAAACAATATATAGAAATAATAACGATAATTATGTTATATTTATCCATTTCTATACATAATTACTATGTATGTGTATACAATTCGTGCCTAACAACGATTAAATGAATTTTTCTATATTTGGCCTACATGATATGTCACGTCTACGCGTGATTTTTTTTTAAAAAAAGAACAAAAGAATAAAACAAACATGGAATGTAAGCGCGGCGGCAAAATATTATACGCAATCACACTGAAACAGACAACACATAGTCTTTGGTAACGATAGCGAAATAAAACAAGTATAAATGCATACTATTTTGGCGGGAGAAAGTGACTTGGACTTTTATTTCCTACTGCTGGTCCCTTCAGGCCTGTGGAGAGCGAGAGGGATTTTGATCGTATTGAAAATTACTGTGGATTGGATCTATTAAATTGCATTATTCACAAGTTGGATGCGTCAATCCGAGGACAGGGCGCGATGGCGCTCATTAGGAGAGGCCTATGTCCAGCAGTGGACTGAAACAGGCCGGTGTTGGTGATGATATTCATTTATGTCTCATAAAGTTCCAGTATTCAAGTAATTATGATTTATTGATCCCATCGGTCCCGTGAGAAGTGCGAATTTTAAAACATCCTCACCGAAATGTATGCACTCATACTTTTCAATTTCCGCTGGAGAAAGCAACACATTGATAACACGCCGTATATTTGTGATGCTATATAAAATTTTTGTGACCGCAAAAATCAATGTAATTATACAATATGCTTGAATGCCTGCTAATTGGAGGCGGAACTTGGCGATGTTTTTATTAATTTTAAAGCACCAATCGTCTGACTTAAGCCAATACATTATCACATTGGAATAGTTAAGTACTTTCAATGTAAGTTTCTAAGCATCGATATAACTTTTTATATAACAAATGACATTTGGGATGTTACAATGAACGAATGAAATGAAGAGAGCGACGATAAAATATAATAAGGTGATTATAAAATACATACATATTAACTATAGATTCATTTTTTTACTAATTTAGATGAGGTATCTGAACGGAACAAGCAAACACTGATCTATGACGCTCACTCATTCGTTCAATCATTCACGCCATATTGCATCGATGACACGACAAATGAAAACATATGCGGTAAAATTTAACTAGAACATACGACACGAGTGTCGTAAAACAACGCCAGGTGCATTCCGCTCTCCAATCGGCAAGGCACTCGCCGGGCGACCGGCCCGTGCTCAGGGGGCGTGGTTGCCGTTGAGCAGCGGCGGGTAGGGGCTGGGGGAGCTGGGGGGGCTGTGGGGCGGGCTGTGCGAGGGGGAGGCGGCGCCGTCGCCGTAGCCGCAGTCGCGCAGCAGGTTGGTGCGCGTGGCGAAGGAGTGGAAGTCGGCGGCGGGGTAGGCAGGCACGCGGGCGAGCGCGTCCCGCAGCGCGCGGTGCACGCGGCAGGCGCGCGGCTGCCGCTCGCCGCCGCGGTCGCCGCCGCGGTGGCAGGGGCGAGCCGTGCGCGGCGGTCGCCCTCGCCGCTTACCTGATCGTCCGCAGTCGGAGCAGCTCACCAGCTGCTCGGGCGTGCCCGTCTTCTTGTTCTCGCGGTCGTCGCCCAGGCAGAAGTCGCAGTACGGCGACGGTGACGCCTGCAATATTCCTTCTTTTATCTCATGTTATTCCGACAAACGACCAGATGGTCCAATAGCCCCGATGAACTATAGATGGTTACCGTTGCCTATAGACAATTTGGTTGACCGAGGAATATACTATACATTGACCACTTTGAAGAACTATTTTTACACTTCTCTTGTAGAACTCAATTCCTCACCTTAACCTCGGGCTCCTTGAGGTCGGCAGCGGAGGCCGGGGTGACAGTGGGCGCCGCGGCGGGCGGCGCGAGTGGCGCGTGGGCGGAGTCCGACGATGATGTGTCTGCGGAGGCGGGTCGCGGCGGCGGTGAAGCTCTGCGCGGAGTCGTCGACGTTGTGCCCGCTAAAGGAACATCCATTGATTTTGACATTATAACATGATTAACAAAAGTGAACCGATTTTATATACACTATTTCATAAATAATGGACTAAGTAAACAAAGTACGTAAATTCATCACGTCACTAGCCAGTAAACAATCGCATATATTATAGCACTACTACTACACAAAACTGCGGCAGCAAGTACATTTTTAATAAGAGTGTGTGTGTGGAGCATGAGCAATTATGTAAAACTGTAAATGTGTTCCAGTTCCATGTGCACTTATTCGCGCTGCGAGAATGAATGTGGTTATACAATAGTGCACGTGTATAAATACGAGCGTGTGCGAGTGTCCGCCTGTGCAAGTGTAACAAGGCGTCCGTGTGCATGTGGGTGTACGCGTACGGCGGTGTGAGTGTGTGTGAGTGTGTGTGTGTGCGTGTGTATCGGCGAGACTGACCGGCGCCGCCGGCGGGGTTGTTGAGGAAGGTGACGTAGCTGTCCTGGTACTCGGTGGCGGGCTGCGGCGGCGCGGGCGGCGAGTGCGCGGCGCGGCTGTCGCGCGAGTCGCCGTCGCTGGCGGCCGCCGCCGCGCCGCCCGCCGCCGGCTCCTTGTGCGTGTGCGTGTAGTGGTACGTGAGCCCCGGACGCGTTTTGTACTTGGCGCCGCACACTGCACACACACATACTCGATTCAACCACGCTACCAGTGCACGTCAAACAGATAAACTATGTGTTATAACCTACGACCAATCTCAATACGACACATACTAAATTATATGTCACATGGAACGCCCAGTGAAGTGTACGAAAGTCTTTGTTTTTCATAACAAAAAATAGGACCATAAGATCTCATTTGATTCCTTTATACACCAGAAACGCATAGGTGTCACGACTTGCTTCAACTACTGACTGACTTGATCAATTTCCGCGTGGAACTTCAAAAATAAAATAAAAAAAATAACAAAACCTGTACTCACCGGCCGTGGTGCCTCCGTCTGCCTGTTTAACTCCATCGTAACTTTAACTAGCGATTCGTTTACTCGATACAATATAACACAGAGGGGGAGTAGGAGGCCAAAGTCATCAGAACAGAGCATAGAGGAGGCACCACGACGGCTATCACAATGTAACTGTTGCGCGGAGTCTTCCATTAATTATCCGTCATCAATCAATTGGACCTTTGGTTAGCATTGACAATACAAGTCATATATACATATAAACATATACGAACGCCGCAAAATCGACCTAAAGTCAAGGCCGTTAAAGTTTAAAATCGCTTGGAATTTTAACTTTAACATTAAACGACCTATTAAAGAGAAAATCCATTACAATTGTAATTATACTTTGATCTTAACTGAACCATTTATAAAAACAGAATGAAGACTGAATAGATAATAAAAAAGACCTCAATCGTTCTCTCGTTAAGGTTACACTTTTAATTAATCGACTGAAATATATCTTATAGTTGCAATTAAATA
>DWEC01003938.1:0-10200 GCA_018245735.1 Microceris miodesmiata | reverse complement strand
TTTAGCCGCACAAAGGTGTACTCTCAGAACGACAGTCCTAAAGCATACAGAATTCTTTGTCACGGCGCATCTATAATGAATGATGATACTAACACGTTAATATAGACGTGTAAACAATAATTTGTAATTATAACTGCAATATTACATGAGGAAATATTTATAAAACATAGCTAACTTAAATCAAGTTCTATTTTGCAATCAACATATTTTCATAGTTTTTGCAAGCAAATTTTCTTGTTTTATTGTAATTTCTATTTCAAATAAAATATAGATTTACGGTATGCATTGCGATCTTAACAGTTGGGTGACCAACTTACCCGGCTACAACAATAACATAAAACGTAACTGTCCTGGCTTCCCAAAACACGTAAAAAAGTACATAAAATATGAATAAATGTCAACTTAGTACAAAACATGTACATTTATCTGTACATACTTACATAGTACTCACACATATAAGAGTATACTATATAATTACGTTTCCAATAGAGACATTTTAATTCTCTTATCGCAGATTGGATTTTATTTTACAAAAAAAAATCTGTACTGTAAAGTAACAAAGACTGAAACAATCTCATTCGCGACCCGCATGCAGTCGGATACATGCATTTTCCGTTCCACTTATCGTAACGTCGGAGTTCGGATTCGATAATTTCTTTTTTCTTCTTTATTCGGAATTTTCGGATGCCAGTGATTGACATTTGCGACTATAAAATTTAATTCACTTTTAAAAGTCCTCAATGATAGAAAAAAACACAATTACAATTGTTTACTCGAAATTGTTATAATTTTTTTAAACCAATCAAAACTAAGTGAAACTCCTTTCTTTTCATTCTTATAGTATTTTGTAGATAACTTGCGTAATGTGACAGTAAATATCGTCTTATATCGTGCTAATAATATAAAATAGGGTAACGGGTAACTGCGTCTTCATGTGAAAATATAAGGATAAATGTAACATGTATCTACATATTTCTCGAAGCGAGCGCTCGCTGAGGCCGCCATTTTGTTGTGAACTGTCAAATGTCGGCGGCGGTTGACAGGTGTGTATCAGGTTCGCGCGCCATTACCCGCCCGCCGACGGAAAATGAAATTGTATTGTAATCCGCCTCGTTTCGTATCGAATATCGCTACGCACTCGAATACATTATCTGTGATGTAAAATTGTTTGACTTGGTTTACCGAATAACTAGTACCAAGTCATAGGTAGTAGTAGTGGTATATAAATACCTATTATAAATAAAAGACATTGCCATAGTTAATAAGATTGGAAGACAATTAATTCGTTAAATACTTTCGCTATGACACAGATTTTGCTTTTAAAAAGCCAATGAATCGACGTCGATTGCAAAAATAATTTGAAAAAATTTTAACATCTTATAAGTCTCGTTGATTTCGTTAACGTAACTATATTTAATTATTAACATGTTAATAATTGAATAAACGTAGTTTTGGAAGGATCTGGATGTGTAACTAATTTTCACTAATTTTGTCGCTAGACCTCAACACTTTATACTATAGAATGTAATCATGTGTTTCACTATCCCAAGAGCAGAGTGGTAGAAATGTCACAAGTCATTAATTTTGCCCTTCTAAATCCTATAAATTGACAATAAAATATTCCCAGAGAAATGAATGCGGTTTATCTGTGATTAACCGCTTTTATTATGCTTTTTACCCGGGAGGACAATATAATGTGTCATATACTTTGTTTTTACAGAATATACTCAAGTTTTGTACAAAATATACTCACGAAAAATATGGGCGGCTCATTTCTAGTTCAACCTCTAACCCATAGTTCACAAACCATTCAAAACTAGATTCAAATAAGAAACTAAACGCGCTCGAAAAATAACTCCATATAATCCTCGCTTCTGTTACGAACCAATTAGCGATACACGCTTTATTATTTCAATCCCTACTACCGCTATACGATATTGAATTCTCCCATCATAACATTAAGTTTCATTATCGTATGACACTTCCACCAGCCCTTGCAATAGTACAGTTCATTTTGTTTCACCCGTATTTTCAAAGAATATTCCAACGTTCTGTACTTTTTTGTGCGGCGAATTATTTTTACCTGAATAATTACTTTGTATTTCCCGTCTCGGGGACGACATCGTATTTTTGTTTTATGGTCTCTGTATTCGCTTATTCTGTTACCTACTCGTTCTAGTGTTACCCGTATTTTTGTTCGTTGCCATCTAAGAATAATACGTATTATTTCGTTTCGCGTCGCGCTTTTTGATTCAGTCTGACAGATTTTGTTTTTTGTTTCAACGCATGTAAAGGCTTGTTGCTTAATATTTAACCAAACACTTTTTTATATGTTTGCTATTAGCCTACGCAGCGAATTGTTCAAAACATCCTCAAATCTAAAGGTATATAAATATATTACATACATAGATATTCACATATCACAGACTCACAAGACTTATATGAATAGCTATGCTGGCCCATGACAGACCAGATTGTTTAACATTTTCCCGAAGAACCGATACCCTTGAGAAAACATGCCACTTTCACACATCCACGCTACGACAATACCTGTGTTATTTCACTTCGCAATCAGTCTACAACCGCATCTTAACTACGAACCCCATGAAAAACTGTTCAAATGAAACGGATAACTAATGTATATTTTCTTTGGTTGCAGGAGAGCACACCTCAGAAGTTGCTTGGAAAAACTGAAGGACATGGTACCTTTAGGCCCCGAAGCGTCACGACACACAACTTTAGGATTATTAACAAAAGCCAAAAGGTTTATTAAGGTAAGCTATAGATATAGAACCTTATTAAGTATGTAGATGTAAAGTTATGAATTGGAAACAATTATCTCTACGTAGAAACCACTTAACACCAGAATATCTCCTTGTTTGTCTTCGAGAACATTCCTCGAGTGGTAATCATCATATACACTCAGTCTGGTTTACTCCACTGTTGGACGCAGGCCTCTCCCGAGGGATTTTTACTCATTATCCTCAAGCTGGGCAAGCGGGCTTAACACAGCTTTTCACATCACCTACGCGGCGACGAGGACATTTAACCGCGAGTAAATAGCATCAATTAAATCCTAATATTTAAATATGATATTTTACACGTAACGAACTTCAGATAAACATTTATTAAGAAAACCTTCGTCAAACAGACTGCAGTAAGTGGGGGGTTCGCTCGCTTCCGCTCAGCACCGTTTCCGGGCCGCCACATCCGCTATCCGAGGCCCTTAAGCAACTCCCTTACCCTTTTCAGAAGGTTCCCCGCGGCGGTTTCTTCTATTAGTTACTGGCTAATTTAAATATCAATTCTTGCACTGCTCTTGTACCCATAAGGGCCCCACACCGAGCATTCCGACTTAGTTCTGAAATAAAATAATATGCCAGGTTTTTTTTATATTTTCACCCTTAATTTCAAGTCAGTTATAGAACCATACGCCGCTGCGTCCATTAAGACCATCACATGTGGACCCCGAGCCCCCTACCTTTTTAAAAATTGTAAGAGAAATAAAGCACCTTCGAAATAGTTACCAAAAATGTACCTGCTGATCGTACCGAAAATAGATAAAGCAAAGCTTCCAAACAACTAATGCCTCGAATTTAGTTAACATTATTCATACAACGGCCCATCAAATACCAAAATAGGAGATATTACAAAATTAATTCGCACGTGTAAATGATATTTTGTTAAGCTGCGGGATTCCGTTGTGTTAGATAAACAGTGCGTATGCGGATAGAATGTTGATTTAATAAATGTTTGCTTACGTATGTAAACTGTGCATAAACATTCCTATGTTAAATGTACGACGATGTGGATGTGATTGAAGCACCGCATCATGTGATGCTCGCTTTATAATAGGACTGGCATTCTCACTTGAGGGTTCTTTAATATCGTATCTTTAATGTTAAGGGTAGCAGCAAAATATTATTACTCAACGAATGACGTCACTGTCGCCTAATGGTCAACACGTTAGCCAATAGTTCAAAGAATCAAAATAACTTACAGAATATTGGTACTTAGGATGTGACAACAAATTAAAATTGTCATGGTAGGTCACTCCTTACTCAGCCAAAGTTTGCAAAAGCGTGTGGTAGAGCCATCGTGTTTCCGTACTTGAGAGCAGCCTTAAATTAGTCAGTATCGTATTTAGTCTACCTAATATCACAGTACCTATAATTGTTTCTCATGAACCATACTCTATATAATGACTAAATTTTTAATATAACATATTTATCCAAGTAGAGAACACGGCATGCGCTGACCGGACACCGGACATTGCACGCATTCATCATTCCCATTGTGTTGTCGGGCCTCGGCTTTACACAGATGTTGGCCTAATTATAATAGTCTTATAACCTACCTAATACAACTCTACCTATAATTATTTACGTAAAATGAACCATACTCGATATCATAACTAGATCGTTACATATTTATCCAAGTAGAGAACACGGTACGCATTGACCGGACATTGCACGCATTTATCACTCGTATTGTGTTACCGGGCCTTGAATTTAGATAAATGTTCGCTTAATTATAATAGTATCATAGACTACTTAATATAATAGCTTATAATAATTTACGTAAAATTAACCATACTCGTTATACTATATATCATAGCTTTAATATAACATATTTATCCAAGTAGAGAACACGACAAGCGATGACCGGACTCCGGACATTGCGCGCATTCATCACTCCTATTGTGTTGTCGGGTTTACGCAGATGTTGGCTTATTTATAATGCCTAGTCTCAAAGTCTATCTAATACAACTGTTTCTACCTGACTACAAAACCGTGTTATGATATCATTAAAATTTTATTTTAGATTCGTATACAAAACTGTGTATAAAAACGTTCTTACTGTGTGCACATAAATAAAATAAAAAAACATACAGATACTTTAAAAGTATGTTACGATACAAATGAAATATTATTTTAGATGTTATATGTTAGTTAAAATTTCAAAAGGCAAAATCATAAATATCTATAGAGTAACAACATTATTATTTCACTGTATATTGTAACTAATTCGTTAAATCTTGCATATACGTTAGTAATGGACATACTCTTGCATTTTTAGATATTAAATTCAATTTCACGTTGAAGTTACAGACACAATTGTGATCATTATACTTGGACTAATAATAGTACCGTTTAAAATGATAATATTACTGCCATAGTCTGCCATATTTTAAAACCATATTGCTGTTAGGACACACACTGATTGTTATGCAGCTTATTCTCCATTAACCGTTTTCCCCTAAGGTTATCATCTCCGAAACTCAGCGTCTCGAAATTCCCTTAATTTTCCTTAAAATCTCGCACATAGTATATATAGAAAAGTTACATATTTTATTATTGTTAAATCGTTATAGATATTGACTGTCCCGTTAGTCGAGTGGTTGCAAGCGCGACTGCCGATCGGGAGGTCCTGGGTTAGGACGGAACGTCCTGGTTAGGAGGTCGAGAGGTCGGGTACTATTAGGTCGAGTCATTACTCGTTCAAACTTAGACAGGATTTTTTCTCTTCTTTTCTGTACTGTTTCTTCTTTATGTGATTTGAAAACACGTAATACATATCATCAATACTCCTAAATTTAGATAAGTGAAAAATTAAAATGTGTTATTGGGAAATTATTCTAGTGAACTTTATGTAAGATTGTTATATGATTTCAGTAGATTTAAACAAGTCAGGAATAGAAATGTGTTGTTAGGAAATTATTCTACTGACCTTTTATCTAAAACTGTTGTATGTGTGGAAAAATTGGTATACGCAACGTACCACTACACAGTGAATTGCGCATTACGAGCGTAGGTTTGCTTCCGTCAGGAGCAGGAAGGCGTTGGAGGCTTTCCGGGTGTAACGTAGTTCACCAGAGAGCATAGTCCCGCTATATTCGCACGAACGCCGGAAAAGGTTTTGATGGTACAATAAAATGTGTGACGAATATTATGACGGTGCATTTGGAATTCCGATTTAAAAATTACGTGATTGTTACGTGATGATTTTTTTATCATTTATTATTATTACATTGCATTGTGCAATGAATGTAGTTCTAATTATCTTTATTGTAAGCTCTGAGGTATGATTATTCGTTCATTTAAAATAAAATGAAACACTCCGAGAATTATGACGTAATAACAAAACCATAATTTTCATTATCTTCATACTGCATGAGCATACTGACTATTTTGCTGGATTCAATTTCCTTACACACACTTGATCAGAAATTTAAAAAATTTAAATAAAGCTTAAATAAGAAACTAATTATTTTTCGAGTGCAACATATTTTTTTAATATTACATTTAGCTCATAATATTTCTTGATTTTTCACAAGACCCCACGCGTTTTTAACAACATATAATCAAACGAAATCACAGCATATCCTTTAGAAGAATGGAAAAAAATGCTTTAAATAAATCCCGGGCCCTAACAGCACCGCGCTACCCCACTCCACCCTCGTCGACATTCATTTTGCACGTCACATTAAGCACGACATATACGCTGACGATTCGACATTGCAGCGCAGAACGACTTCAACTAAGATTTTATCGATATTACAGTTACTTTTTTCAGAAACAAAAAACACCCATGCATCATATAAAAATAGTATTACATCGGAAATACATTTATCAGTTGATTCTTCCTCTATTTTGTACACGTAAATATTATTAATAACTAATTTTCAAATAATCTCGGTATCCCCACTCTCTACCTCTAAACAAAAAGTACTCTCATGTTGTTATCAGCATCATCATCACACTTTATCCATCCCTTGCCAGGTGTAGTCAACTCTACTTACGTCATTGCTCTTCGTCCTGGTCTGTTCAGGTTCAAGATGCAGCTATTCATAGATTTCATTTAGCTGTTAAACATTTTATGTTAGTTCGCCAAGCAATGGTCTCCTACCCAGAATTCCTTTACCTTAACTTGACGTTTTTGTCTGGTCTAAAACAGGAATTGATAAAATAACTTTATTTTTACATGACAAAAGTATATACTACATTCGATAATGCTGTAATACGGCTGCAACATTGAGATGTAATGGAATTTCATAAGATCTTTTTCGAATAAAACAATATTGTTAACCTATTGTCGTTTATTATAACAACAGCAGTAAACATTTAGCCGAAATATATATTAATAGACGCCCCGAGAAACCTTAAAACCGTTGAACCGAACGCGGTTTAATACAAAGGCTCTGAAGCCCAAGTTTCATAACCATATTGCAAATGGTTGGGTCTCGAGATCAAATTGGCTCCATGTATAAATAAAAGGGTAGATCATTACTGATCGTCTTACTTCTTGGCTCCGGATCCTACGTTAAAAAAATAACGGAAATAATGACCAAACAGAAACAAAGGTAAATTTCTACATACTGTGTATTACGGACGGGACATAAAAAATTGAAATTCAAGCCACCCATATAAAATCGATGCACAACTCGCGTGACGAGGTTCATCCACACGTTCATCCACGTGACATGTTATATTTACAAAAGGCGTGAACAAAGCAGATTGCATGTCATAAAAAAATCATTCATCGTAAAGCAGTAATTACTGTTGACGTGACCCAATAACGTAAATATATGTACACCTTGGCTAGAGTTGAATGCGAAATTGAGGTTACGTCTCTACGTTGTCATATCCAATATTATATTTATGAGGAAATTTGTTTATGATGTCATCATCACAGTTGATAGGAAATTCGGTTTTGTTAAAGCTATAATTATCATCGTGTACGTAATTATGTATTTGTGTCCTTTTTGGCTGTGAATAAACGTGTTTTGACTGTTTCTTTCTTCTTCTTTTAAACCATAGCTTTTGAGTTTACCTAAACTGGATCTTCTGCTAGGTTAAGCGACCAATCTTAAAACCATAGTTATTTTTCTCTAGATTCCCATAACATAATATAAAATACTAGTAATGTCTAGCTCTTGAAGCCTAATCAAAAGTCATCAGAAATAGTTTGTTTATTATTTGTGTAGGGTTTTATAGAAGATAGTTCTAGAAATATATAAAATTACAATATGATGTATCTGATGCGCTTATAACAATAAAACTTGACATCGGGAAATGGGGAATTTTCATGAAATACCACTGTAATATTTGGAAATGATCTAAGTTTTTTTCTAATTATGCCAACATAAATAAGAAAACATATTTTAGTATAAGCTCTACCGATTAAAAGAAAAACAATTTCTTGACGCAATTTTGGGTTCTAATATGGAGAATTTTAATTCGGATAACTGAAAGACATTATAACATGCAAAGATATGCGAATTTTTTTATTGAACGTAATTTGCTATGACGAAAAGACTGGGAAATCCAGCATGCCGAAAACAATAATGTTTGCTTAAACAAATGAATCAGTAACATTTTAAGAAAAGAAACATCCCATCCGAGCACTATAAAACGCTTAATGATAAAATCCCTAACAAACTTCCATAAAAGTGAGCTCGCTTCCATAATTTACACAACGAAGACCCTTAAAGATTCAGCCTCCACACAACTTATTAAAGCGGCAATAATTTTCTTACTATCGCCGCGTCGCACTAGCGTCGTATCGCTAACGATAATGCTCGTGAAATCTTCGAAAATATCTCGTAGCGGCGCTCAGCCGAGCGCTCGTATCAACATGTCGTTAGCTTTATGTATATTGTGTAATAACGCTATTTTCTGGATAAATCTTCCCAGTGAACCGAACTAAAGACTCGAGGATAATAAAGAGAAAGTCATATCACACATCACTAATATAGAGAAGCGTGATTTTAGATGCGATACCTCCGTTGAATTATATGGCAGTAAATATCGATTTATTATTTACGATAATATTTATGACTATCGATTTCAAAAGATTTTTGTTTAATTCAGTAGATTCAGCGTTTCTAACGCGTCTAATTATTTCTTTTATACCTGGCCTATCATCGCTAACAATCTATTTATTTATTTATTTACAATTTTGTACACATAAAACATTAATTCAGAAAAAAAACAATCATACAAAAGAAATGCTGTACAATGGCTCTGCTTATCCCTAAGAGAGATCTCTTCCAGCAGCGCCAGGAATGGAAAGTAGTATAATTATTAGAGATCAAATTTAGTGTGTACTTAGAAAAAACAAAAAAAAAAAAAAAAAAATAACTATTTTTTATATAATACGAACCGCCATGTAAGAGTATGAGCGTCGTGGAGCTTCCAATAATACTTTCGTCGTAAATTATTACATTTTTGTTAAAGATATGTGTTTTTATCTTCCGTAGACCCCAAATGTGACCTCCGACCGCGTGCCTGCTTCCTCCCGCTATCTAAGCTTGCGCGGGCGGGTTCGGTTTTCAATAAAACTTTACTGCCCCAGAAATAGACGTAGCGGTCTAAGATGATCGTATTTATTGATTTTATTTCTACTCATACAGTTTTCATCGTAATCGTTACTTTAAATATTTAGACATAGTAAATAACATTTTTAACTTTGTTTACGTAGATATTATTATTTGGTTTTATTTTTGATGGAACAAAGGTATGGATCGGTATAATCAATCTTCATTAATAATATTGAACGTCATAATGTCCTAAGCGCATAGTACATCTATTGCGATAAGCAACACAGAGTTTCATATGTGATGCAACAGTTGATGAGATAATTTTCGTATAGTATATACGTATATTTAGCGTTCATCGGGGTAAGAGCTCGCACACCCCACATCACCCTCGAGTCATTGTGAGAGCATTTTCCCGGTCTGCTCCCCGCCTTGCTCTCACCGGCCCGTTCGCCCCGTCCGCCTCGCTACCCCTGTTCACTAGCTCCCGGAGCGCTGCAACATCGAATGATAAAAAATGCTCCGCCGGCCTACAAAACCTCTGTTGTTCAGTTACTCCACGCAGTCGGCTAGTATTTTAGTTGCTCTTCGAAAATCTTTCTATATAGATAAATAATTTATTTTTATTAAACAAATCTGAAAACTCCTTTCTTAACGTATACGTTTCTTACAGAGACAGTGTAAGCAACAACACAATTACTTTAAAAATGTTCGTTTAGGCATATTGTAATCTGAGAACAATTTGTAGCGTTAATCTTAACGACATGAAAGAAATCATTGAGCTGATATTTTACAGCCACTGAGAGTCAATCAGTCATGCCTTCACGAGTTACCGAGTTGGATCGCGAGCGTAGAGCCATAGCGGATGTGAGTTGAGAGGG
>DWEC01003937.1:0-10201 GCA_018245735.1 Microceris miodesmiata | reverse complement strand
CTTGAACTTTAGTGTTCATTCCTCTCCTAATACGCGCTGTCTAGTATTTACCTGCAGTTGTTAAGCGAGCGATCGTTTATGTTAGGGGGGCGCGTTACACGTGCTCGCTGCTCTCGTTTTGAGGGAGGTAGTCATCGGGATGCTTTCTTTTCTGAAATGAGGGTCGCCTGATCGTGGATTGTCAGGTTTCATGGATATCAGACTTGATTCTGACTTACTGTTGTCGATTTTGCAATCTATGAAGATACTTTTACTTTTGCGGAGTATATTTTCGAATACGTGTCACTTTTACCGGGGTTCCTTAAGGGGCTGCAATAGCCGCGACACAGTGAGACGTGGCAAGCTAAGCGGCGTTCATCTGTCTCCAACAAACGGAGTATTGGTGTCAGGGATCTACGCTCTCTCATTCACTTTGTTCATGTAGGACGCAATCACTCACACACGATATAATTTCCTTCAGGTTCTCATGTTCAGTGACAAAACATACATATGTTTTTGTACCAACTTTAGCTGATTCACAGGTGTGCGATGGAAGGCTGGACGTTCAATATTGTCGACTTTATACATACGAGTATAAGTTATGGAGTTTATTTGTGTTAAAAATGGACACGAACTGTGAGGAAGAATACACTTGCGAGCATAAGATAAGCGATGTTGCGCCGAGCGCTGTATGTGTATAAGTAGCGCAGCTCAGTAGTTCAGACATACTGCCTGTGGTATGATTATACCTCCATTTTACATAGAAATGTTATGTAGTGACGATGAAAACAAGTCTGCTATATTTCTGCTTTGTTAAAGAGAAAAGTAAGAATTGAGTTAAAATATTGCCATGACAACAAGTTGGAAGGCATTTATATATGTACGTAACAAGAGGAAAAGGCTCAGAGCCATGAGAAATGCCGCCATAACAGGGCGTAGCAGACTTTCTCCAGCGACTCTCGGCCAGACGTAAACGAACTCAGTAGAAACTTTAAATTTATGTAACCAACTATACTCAATAATTTATTTATACGATTTTGTATTGCCGAGAAATATTCGTATTACAGTATAAAATTTCATTTTAACTTACAGCTGTGTCCGGTTATTCGTGGTGTACATAACATTCATAACAGATTAGTTATAAAAAAATGAAGAAACACATTTTTAAAATTTTTTTGACCGATAGATATATTTGTTCTGGTACCACAACTTCTCCTGGTGATAAATAGTCGTTGAAGGTGTTTTTGTTGCACTTACATCAGATGTACAGAATACGAGACTGATGTAGGGTTATCGTAGACGAGAGGCGCTTGATAGTCCCTTGCGTTACACACCTACGCATAGACACAAGTGAACTCTGTTAAGTGACTGATCCGCATTGAATTGAAAACTCTATGGTGAAATTCTGACTGAAAGATTAAAGAGTTGGTCGGTTGACAATTGAACTATTTTGGAAATCGACCCCTTTGTGAACAAACGGACCAACAAACACAAATTGCAGTCATTGTTCGATTTTCAGCGCTACAATTGTATCACTGAATAGGTACCTTCTGCATCTTCGGCTTGCCAAAGATATGGTGATCTTGAGAAAGTCGCTGGACCACCTTAGAACTCTGCTAGGCACCAGTGCCAATAGTGTCTCATAACGGGTGTGTGTTTAAGGTGAATCAGTACAAAAGTTGAACTGAAAATCAAGTGCAATGTCTACGTCAAACCAGTACCAGTTGTTATACTGATTTTTAAGTTGTAAACGAGTATATTTATCTGGGCAAACGATCCAACTCGGATGGCCAGCGCTCGGAAAATTACGAAGTACCTTGCCTTCCAACATACCTCACTGCCTGTGCAATACGTGCTACCAGTGATAACACAGCGCGCCTAAACGTGGTTCTTGTAGGCCTCATGCGCACGCTCAAAGTGGCTCAACGAGCTGTGGAAAGAGCTTTGGTCGATATTTCTGTACGCGGCAGAATCCGTAAAGATGAAATATGTAGATGAACTAGGATCCCTGGCATATCACATAAAATTATCTAGTTGAAGTGACAAAGGGGAGTCCACACCGCTGGAAGGATCGACGATTGATAGGCCAAGAAAGTCATCGAGTTGTAGTCACCTCTCGGTAAAAGGAGCATAGGTCGCCCGGTTACCAGGTAGTATTTCGACCATAAGAATACAGTGGGATTCAAGAGGACCCAGGAACGGTTGGAGTTCTGTCAATAAGTGATGTATGATAAGGAGTGGACTTCTAATGGCTGTTGGACGAAGGTACTGCTATACGTAAAGAATATTCTAGCAGACCTATGATTGGAAAAGGGTTAATCCATATGTAGTGGTCCAAACGGCTAACGGTTGCCCGGCTCGTGGCTCGTCAGAGATGTTTAAAATTTGGCGCCGCGTGTTATAAAAAATATGCGCAAGTCGATCACGAGATGGTGAGCCCAGCTGCTATTTCAAGCGGGAAAATGCAGTGAGCGGATGTCAAAATGAAGCACACCTCATCTAAGGACTTCATTTTTAGTTCTAAATCGAGACTACGCGGACGTGTTGCTACAACGAACTATAAAATGCGACTGTTTGGCTTATCTTTTGCTTGTGTTTGGCATGAATTATAGTCGTGATGTTAAGTTTATTTGAAACAATATATGTAATATTATTCCTTACACAATTAAATACGTTCGATGCGTTATGCTTATAATGTAGAATAATATAATGTGTATCAAAATTGCCATGTCACCATGTAGGTACTTTCAATGAATATCTTATCGGAGTTATCGCGAAATGGAAACTACTCGGTGCAAAAATAAACCCAAGCACGGATCTTACAACGATGACGGGCCACGCTTGATATTAGGTGGTACGAAGTTTACCCGGTCATTTAGTAGGCTATATAAAGGTGTGATACCTTTAAAGACATATAAAAGTTTATTTATTTAAGGTTGACACAGAATACACGGCAATATTATAAGTACAACGCAGAATTCGTATTCCTGCATTTACAGCTAAATATTATGTCTGTTATTATTATTAACTTTATATCAACACAAAGTTAAAAAGGGATCATTTTCAAAAAAAAAGATTCAAGAATTTTTTATTCAAAATAGTAATATACAGTTCGTTCTTGGTACTTCTGTTCAAGTTGCAAGGGCCCCTGTACTAGGTTGTAAAACCCGTTGGTTATCCCGCTTGTTCACAAGGAAAAATTATAAAATTCAATTTTTATAACGATACCTGTATGTGTGTGCGTAGGTACTCGTATGTGCCTGAGTGTATCTGTGTGTGTATGGCTGTGTATATACGTGTGTGCGCTTATTTATGTGTGTGTGTGTGTGTGTGTGCATGTGTTTGAATATACATATGTACATGTGTGTATATTTCTGTGTGAAAGTTTCATATACAAATACAAGTTTCATATACAATGGAAGTTAAAGTCATAAATATAGGGACGAGCATAATTATTAGGGATTGGTTGAGGGTGGACGTTAAAGGTGACCACGGGTATCCTCCGGAACATTTGTTTTGGAGGACTCTTGGGTGTCCAGGATTTCTGGTGAGGTGTCCTCTAGCCATTACGCTACCTACGCTAAAACGCACATTCTTCTGTAAAGAAGTGCGCGTACAGTAGTCACTACTTCATTCATTCATTGAATATATTTTTATAATTATATTGTGATATAATAGTCTGGAGTTAAATTTCAATTTGCTAAAACTTTTAATGCACATGAAAGAAGCTGGCTTAAAATAATACCATAGGAAGTTCCAAAGTAGTTCAGTTTTAGTAGTACAGAAGCAGTGGGAAAAATAAAGATTTGTAGAGGAGCGAGAAGTGGCGCATTATCATGTGAATATTGAAGATAGAATAAAGTAATCCGAGAATTAGGCGTCGATTGGCAACCGGCGTGAGCCACACATGGAGCGGACAGCAGTGAGAGAGGCGCTCCATCAGGCGGAGGTTGTGGTACACGCAGCGTGTGTGAGTACGAACATTCCGCAGCCGACTGACCCTTGCTCACTGGCCACTGCCCACCACTACACGGAACTACCATGGCCACCAATTGTTGTTTATTTATAGGATCACACCAAAAGGCATTTAAAAAAACATTGCCAACTAATTGTACAGCTTTATCCAATTCACTCCTACATTTATTAAAATATTTGCACCTTATTTTGCAATTCCCGTTAATATTCAGACTTGTAAGTACATATATGTGCATATACAGAAATAACAGAGCTCGACCTGAGTACCGGGTACATCTACATTCTGTTGTAAGGCATAGCTTCCATTTAAAAATGCAGCACTAAAAGCTAACCTCGCTAAAATAAAAACTAATTTACGACGAACGAAGTTTTCGGACAGCGCGCTCGGCAATATTGGACTCTAATATTTTAAGTTAGTCTTGATTATTATTTGTAACTATTAAGAAAGGAATAAATGAAATAATTAACATAAAGTACTATTGATAGCAATTAAAAATTTAAACGTAAGCCTACGGCTTAGTGTAGTTAGTGCTAAAAGAGGATTCCGGTGGCGAGTTACTATTATGGCAATCATGATCGAACGCATTCTTACCATTTCCATGTCACTGAGAGCCGCGCGCGCGACCTGACGTACACATTTTAAGGATAACGGATTCTACTAAAATCTCGTCATTTCCTTGGCATAATGAACAATATTATGAAGTCCACTTAGTGCACCTAATTGGTACCTTAAATAAGGTTGTCAACTAAATGTATCTCTTATTTCAACGTCTAAATAACCTTTGTAGTGTTTTATTAGTAATTACTTGAAGGCGTTCATGAAAATGTTGGTAGAATTTTTTGTTTTTAGTCTAACATAAGTATGCAACTGGGCTTATGACAGTAATAATAATAATCATAATGTTTTGCCACATACAAATGTATAGTTTATTATGGTGTAATTTGTTTGCATTTTTTTTTTCCAAATATAAAGGTTCATAATGTGATGAAGAGAGACGGCAGCCCTGGCGAACGGCGCGGTGCCGGCTATGCGGCCGCATAATTACACATAATGGGCGACTTTTGCAACGCACGCGTACTCAGAATGTTTAACTCCTTGAGACAGAACTTTTGAAAGAGTACCTATATAATTATAAAATATAAGGTGTACATTAAATGATTAACTTAAATAATGTAATGGTCCTTTCCCGATGGATTATTAAAATGTTTTAATAATAGAGAGCTGCAGTTTGCGGCGGTCTCCGTAATTCCTGAATTTTTTCCCAGTTACGCGAAAGATCCTTCAATTGATGTTTTCAGTATATTTTTACATTCTTATACCACACTCAAACGATATCGTCAAGTTAAAATAGAAAAGACTAATGTGTAATTATTCGTAAAACTGTGAACAAAAAATAATATTATCAAATGAATAAAAGAAACGAAGCAGTCCCTGGACCGTTGAATGGGAGCGAGAAAAACTCACGACTAACGAGATGGCAAGCGGTTCATGTCAATTTTCTCGTTTATTATAGGTGGATTTCATTTTATTTAAAACAATAGTGGACGTGGCCGGCATACGGCGGCTGGACGTCTCTGCAACAATGAATGGTGGGCGCGGGGTGCGGTGGCTCCGTGAAGCTGGGGCGCGCCGTACTTGCGGCCTGACGCGGCTATGTAATTAAAAAGAAACAGGCGAATTGTCGTCGGTGCGACAACGAGCAGTGCCTCGTTGGTTGTTCGAAGTTAATTGGAATTATTCATGTCCGCGTCGCTCGTAATGTTTAAAAAAATGGCAAACGTGAGCACTGGCAAGCTTGAAGCCAAAAGGCTCTATTAAATTAAAGGAAAAAACAAGTAATAAAGTTTTATTTTACACGAATTGTCGATAAATAGTTATTGTCTAAATTGTCAGGAAATACTATGCTAAAGAGTAAACATAAAATACTACATATATGATTTGGTTATTTGAATTGTTGTCGATAACAACATCGTGTTGTGGACATGCATCTCAGTGTCCGAGGGAAGCCTGTTGGCTCCAGTTGATCTCATTTTGAAATTTAACAAAATATAACATTACGTAACTATCTACCCGTAGAGGTAGAGAAATGTAGTATTTTAATTCTCATTGTAGTTACATATTGGACTCCTGCGGTACATTCTTATTGATACAGTAGTTATAGAATCTGACTGCTGAGCTGCTGTCGAGAGTTCGATTTCCACGTGGAATAAATATTTGAGCAATGAGCACAAGTACCTAATTGTTTTTGTGTCAGGATGTAAATAAAGACAAGTAAGTATTAACATTAATCTTTTATATTTATACGTGTATTCGAAATGTTTAAGCCATCTGGTTACATGCTGCGTGTGGAGATGGCACATATGTTACATTTGTCTGAATTATCTGCGTGATACATTTGTATGAATTTTCTATAGTTTTCGGAGATTTCGGCATGATTCGGCTTAACTTGGTTTTTAATGGGGACGAAGCGAATTTTTTTCTTTAAAGCTACTATTATCCACTGGTTAGTATTTGCTTACTGTTTACAACTGTAGCTTCACGAACTGGGGCTCGTTCATGGCTCTGCCCTCAAAGATGTGTCAGGAGAACGCTAAAAAGAATAAATATATAGACCAATTTAACATATTCCATCCCTGTTATCTGGTATTTAGTCAAAAGCTCAGCATATAACATTAATATCATACTTTGCCATAAGACATTCAAAATAAATGATGATAAAGCGATCTCTAGTTCAACCGAGGTTTTTAATCTTTCCTTAGTAAAAAGTAAAGTTTAAGGAACTTCCGTTTAATTTCAATTCAAATGTTTTTCATTTGTGTGTTTAATTATTTTTATGAAAAAAACTATAAATTATCTCAATTTACAAGATAAGTCCAAAGGTGTACTAGCATACTTCATCCGCATGAATCATTGATACAATCAACCAATGTGAGCCGCGCGCCGAGAGATGTCTCTAGTAGCGTCGTTCTTGTTATGTTAATTTGAATCGTCGCTAACAGGTGGCGTCGGTGACATAGTCGTACTTTAGTGGTAAATAGCGCACACGGTATACACACGCGACGAACGTAATTCATAAATATATAGCACTTGATTTTACTGAATTTTAATAACTAAATATCTTTTTGATAAGTAATCATGTTAGGTATGTAAAGAGAAAGATATTTGGATGGCTCTCAGCTGCGGCTACCCCGCAGGAGACAAGGCATAACTATTTAATAACAATAACTATATGAAATATACAACCATATTCGTTTGTTATTATTTTTCCACTTAATAAGAAATTGCATTTATTTATTTTTTTAAATAAAAATACAAAGAATAACAAGTAAATTCAAATTTAATGACAAGAGTTCTCTGATTATTTAAAGGAACGAATTGAAAATTTTGTTACCGAGTTCATAAAACCATGTGGATTAGCGGACGGTACTGATGTTAACAAGAGTATTAACAAGCACATCAAACCTAACCGCAAAATCTACCTGATCATTTAACAATAGAGCTGTGAAAAATGAAATCTATGATGTGACATTATAAATTACATTTTGTGTGTTATCAATCCATTAAATTGAAATATTTTGTCTTCACAACGCGAAACGCCGATCTTCTCTAGAAATTACAGTATAGTCTGTCACGCTCGCTGAGTGTGTATGGGGGCAGATTTCATAAACCTCAGAGAACAAGTCTAAGGTGTGCAAGTTTTAAAGTGGTCCTCTTCAGCAAATCGATCCCGGAATCTCGGAGTATAACGTTACATTCAACACCTGTCATGAACAGAAAACTGAAATATTATGTAAGAAGAGTTTTATTTACGAGTAGAAGTGGCGGATCTGATCATCGACTGTAGCGGTCGGTAATTACAAGTACTTACTTTGAGTTTTGTCAGCAGTTATCATATCCATCGCGTTATTGACCTTAATCTTTGTAATTTACGGTCATTCAGTGCAGGCTACCATAAACGTTTTATTGGCAGTCGTTATTTGAACCTGACGATATAACCATTTTAACGCGCAACTTGCAATTCGTGTTTGTGTTTTATTTACACTACGATTTGGTACATTTCATATTATGTTTTCACACGTCGAATCAACGAACTCTATATTATCCTCATGCAGATCGAAAAACCGATTCGTTCGTGTATCTCATTTAAATATACGAGCATTTGAGGCGTTAAATCACTAACGGGTTACGTTAAGTATTTATTTACGTACTTTCTGAAGTATCCATTTATTACATTATATATTGAATTCGTGTGTAGCTATTTATATTTAAGTAGTTTTTCAATGGATATAGAAACTTTAAGGTACAACACAAATTTCTCGTTGAAGTCGAATATGACGACAAGAGTAGCGAAAACGCACTGCTTTGGACTTCACTTCTCCGCTTGCGGGAGCTGCTCGTAAAATCTTGGTCAATAACAAGTTATGTTCAATTTGAGATATAATTGTCACTGGAACACATATTGAAGAAAAACATCGCGGGAAATCCCAGATGCTTAAAATTTTCTATAATGTTGTTAGGTGTGTGAAGCCTTACAAACCGAACTTGAGCTCGTCGAACACTTTAAATTCCTCAACGAGCGTGTCCAACAATAAAAGGGTCGATGATTGGAATATTGTAAGGTATAAGTAGTATTGCAATTTGTTGAAAGAACAACAAACAACATTATAGCCAACGCTTAGAAATGTTCTGAAATAAAGATTGAATCAAACGCCCCGTTTGATATTGTATATCGCTAATGGTGTATATTGCGAAAGCTTATGATTTTGCATTTCAAGACGGTAACAAACTCTACGTAGATACTAGTTAAGTATTTCGATAAGCCATCGGCGCCGAAGTAATCACGGCTGTAAACGACCAACATCGGTTCCGGCCGCTGTGATATTCTCGATGCTTTTAAAAAAATTCATTCACCAAAATTCTTTTATGAGACTCGTTAGGTACATAGTTTACATATGCACGTTTGGCATTTACTTGTCGTAATTGGCGAACGTTTGTATGGGCGATGCGAGGACGGCGATGAATTTGTTGTGGACTAAGTGCAGTAGACACGTATGTACTCGTACATGGCGGAGGAGGCGGCGCGGCTGCGGCGCGCGGCATCGCCAGTGCAGTCACGTCGTCATTGTTCCAATACGGCCGATAAAAACCTCTCATAGAACTCATAATTAGTTTCAGTATCTATATCAGTTGGACTCGCAAACGAGAAGCTTAATTACCACTCATAAGCTCGTAAGATGAATTCGTGGAATATGTTTTACAGTGCACTGCATTACCTATTTATGTTTGAGTTAATGATTTGTATCTGCACTCAGGCAGTACATCGTGTACCCGCGGCTCATAGCTATCGTGCATTTCGTTATTTTCGCTATATTGGTTTAAATGTGATATTTAATGTAGGTACATTTGTTATCTCTAATATAATCTTTTGCGTAAATCATATTCTGGAATTTATTATAATGCAATGACTAATTCATTTAATTGAGAATTTCAGCTGCGAAATTTATTTAAATCTAGTGGACCTGCAATCGTCATCTTGCCCAAACATTGGCGAGCCTGCTATTAGCTAGTTCGGGCGAAAATTTTAGAGGATTTTTCTTTTTGATTTTTTCATATGAATGTGCAATATATATGAACTTCTTTTTCAATTTATAAAATATCGGGGGTAATGGAGAGGTGAACATTTGTGGTTAGATGTTTTCATATGCGAAAAATCTTTATAAAAGGCAGCGCCACCTACCGGGTACCGGGTGAATATAAACTATTTAGAAACCCACTAAACACGCATAAAAATTTAGGAGAGGTTCAGTGAAATGGCCGGCAGGGAGCCCCATATTCGTTGACGCTTGTCATATCATTGGTACACACGTACCTACACTATTTTTGCGAAAGTGTTTAAAGCCATGCATAAGTGCTTACTGTATCAGAAAATAATCTAATCTAAATATGTTTTAAAACAAGTAACGACTGTTTAAAATAGTTTTATTTTAAATTTAGCACCCAATAAAAAGTGTTCCGAGAATAACAAATTTATATTTTGCTTATAAAATAAAAATGAAATCTTTATTTTATAAGCAAAAGGAAATAGTTATTTTATAAGGTTGGTATTAAAATTGTAGATTTTATTATTTCTATAACAGAAATCCTTGTTTTCCTGTAACATTTTGTAACTATTAATGTACCTAACAATTAAATTAAGAACCATTTATTTTTAAATTTCACAACGTTATGTTTACTTACACGTATACA
>DWEC01003936.1:0-10201 GCA_018245735.1 Microceris miodesmiata | reverse complement strand
GGCACCCCCAAACTGAGGAGCTGAATTCTTAACCACTAGGCTATCACTGCTATATATATTCATATACATAAATATACACTTATACAGATATTTTTACACCCAGACAGAACAAATACATGTGTTTATCACACAAATATTTATTCTGGATGCAAATTGAACCCACAGCCCTCAGCGCAACAGGCAGGTTCAGTAACTACACTACACCAACATCGCAGTTGTACATTAATACATTTCTACCATGCTTGGCAATAGTTTTAAACATTTGATAATCAAGACTTAATTATCACTACTGTATCTCTACATTGATCTTCAATAATTATGTGACAAGAACTAAGACAAGAACTAACTAAGAAAACACTTGCCATTGTGTCCATGCTGAAATTCTGAATTCACTTCATCTTTGCTATCATCATTATTATCACCTGAAATACATTCACAAAGTACTATGACATTATATAGAATGATGTCCTTTCACAAATATAATACATTTTTGTTACATAAAAACAAGGATTATATGAAGTTAGGCATGGTTACAACACACAGAAATCAACTTAGCACTTGCAATGAATGCGCATCTGCTTCTAACTCTGCCCCTGCTCTCGCCTTCAACATGTCAGGAACTGACAAGTACGTCATTATAGTTAGACACCTAGTTAAGTTTTAGCCTTTTAGCGAGTTATACCTTCTTTCAAATTTTTTTTCCAACCCATTTATCATTACACTGTTGGAACACTAGTCACCACTCAGAATGAGAGGGTTAAGGTAGACTAGCAGATTGGCAGACTTCACACACCTTAGAGAAAAATTTTCAACTTACCAGTATTGTATATTGGTTCCTCTTTAATTGTTAATGCCTGTTCATCTGAAATGATTTCAGAAAGTTAATTGAGTAGTACACTAAAAACTCATTAACATGTTGACTCAGTAATTACATAACCAGATTTCAACCAGAGTCAGATGATATGATAGGTTTGATTGCCATTCAGGATTAATATTAGTATGATGAGCTTATTTGATTGCTTAGCTACAATGCAAAAATATCTAAGTAAGTAATTAAACATGTTACATATTAAATCCATCAGTGGTCACAAGCTTCTGTTAGAGTGTAACACAGAATACATACTTAAATGAATAAAATAATATTATTCCTGGCTGATATGAGAAGAGTTAGAATGGCTCTACAATCACATTAGCTTATTGTTTCTTGCTGGTAATACTGATCCACAATTACGTTAGGTAAGTCCTGGACTAACAGATCCGTCAGAAAAAACGACATAAGCTGTTTACTCCAATGGAAATCATTTTCACATATGTTCTCTGCTTATCTCACATATGTTTTTCAGGATGGTCTGATTAGTTTCAGACTTATAAAAGGTCCTTCGTTAAGACCAATTGGAGCAAAAATGTGCCATCTTGTCAAGGCCATCTCAAAATAAAATGTGTTAAGCTGAGGACAGGGTGTGATAACACCCATTAGGGGAGGCCTATGTCCAGTAGTGGACTGAGATAGCCTAATAACAAAACATGACAAGAGTAAAGCTGGTACATATTTTAGAATATATATAAACACTTGAGAAATATTTAACAGCAGAAAACATACTGCACAAGATTTACTCACTGTTGCAGTACTCCTTAAACTTTCGCTCGCAATCCAGCACCTGCCGTTTAAAGTGTGTTGCATTTCTCAGCTCCAAGATGCAGCCATCACATATAGTATAGCTAGCGTCAACGGGAGGTGGGTAAATCTGGAAAAGTTTTTTTATTTCATAGGCTTATAACATAGGCTCGCTTCTATTCCATGGTGAAGTGAGTGAAATACACTGTTCTGTCGACCTCACAATGGAAATACAGGTTCAATCATATTATCATACCTACTATATATGAAAAAATTAAAAATGCAGCATTGTATTATTAATCCTCAATTTATTTAAATTTACTTCATGTAACCCACTAAGCTATCAGTTCTATAAATTATTTAGAAAATATATAACATTGTGTTAGAACTCACTCTGAAGCTGCAGCAGGCTAGCAGGTACACACAAACTGCTCAAGTGGTACTGCTCAAATGATTTATGAATATTACTATCATCATTCTAAAATATAGGTGCAACACATTTTTTTTTCTTAGAAAGAAGGAAAGTAATAAGTTAATATTATTCATATAATAGGTATTCAAATAAGAATACCTATTTATCAATCATTCATTTGGATATTTAAAAAAATACTAAAAATTCGGCTAAGAAAGTATTAGGGAACACATGAGCGAGGGAGAGGTGCCAAATGAGCTTGCCTATCTTGATCAAATAGGCCAGATACTGGCTGATGTGAGAGTCAGAGTTCTCAAGTACTGATGTGTGTGTATGAAAAGACTGATGAATGTAAAAGAAGCACAGCAGGTCTGTAAGGCTGGAGACTGGCACTTGGTGCCTACTCAGTAAGAGACCTGGTGTAGAGATATGTACATGTATAATTTAAGAATAGCCATCTTCTTTTGAGAATAGGTATTATGAATAGATTAATTCAGAATAAAATTAATTCACGTGATTCAACTCACAGTAATATTGAACGTTTCTTGTAAAACAGAGGAGTACACTTCAACACAGCCTTCGTGAACATAAGGAAACTGGAGGCTCTTGAAATTGCCATCTCTATGGCAACAACGGCATAACGTGTGCAAACTGAATATTTCAGACATCTTTTACAATATCACATTTTCACAAAACTTAAAACAAACAGTAACTTTGTATTTCAAACCACTAAAAAGTGATTTCCCATTAACAAAGAATATAACTGAAACACTGTCATGTCAAAGATTGTATAGTGGATATCAATCTTAAGTCTTCATTTTATCTTATATATTAACATATAATGTTCTATTTAATAACTAAAACATAAAATATCGTGAAAACGCAGAGGAAACAGACACTATAATACTGGCATATGTCAATTGTCAACATCGTCAACAGTACATATGCACAGCAGTTTAAAAATGACAATAATATTAGGCGTATTCCGATATACGCTGCGAGCACTGCCAAGCCGTTCCTTTATAGTTATCTATCTGGTTACTGTTTGAAACGGAACGCAATCCAGTATACTGACATCCACGTTTTGGCTCTATTGGTTTCACACTGGAAGTTAAAAAAAATTCTTTAAATTTTTTATCTTTGTTTTTAATGGCCGGTATCTTTAATTAACAATATTCAAATAATAATCATTATCAATTGTGAAAGCCCTCAAATTTCTGGACGCTGTCGATCACGTGATGAAAGCACTGCAAGCACCTTACCCTCGAAAAAGCCAATGCTCTTATTGGAATTAACAGTGCACACTGCACTGGCTGTCCATAACGGAATGAATTTCTCCTCAGTAACAGCACTGAAGAGTGTTCAGAGTATATATCGAAACACGCCTTTAGTTTGTTCTCAAAATAAAGAGTTCTACTGACGATCACTATGTAGGTAACTAAATTTTTAAATTCATCTAGCCAAATCGACCATGGGAGCATCATGAAATAATTAGAAATAAGGTTTTAAAAGGCTGGAATAATTTAATATGTGGAACTAATTACATTACATTTAACAAAAAAAAAGTTAAGATATTAATAATCGCAGCTGTCAAGAAACTGTCATCAGCAAAAAGTGTTTATGTCAATTTGTCATATCTGTTACTGAGAGTTTAGCGCGCAGCTTTTTGTTCATAATTAATAGCATATTTCAATTACATGTGAATAAAATTTAAAATGTTGGAAACTATCATTGAGAATGTTCTATTGGGAAAATTAGACATTGCTTTGGTGATAAAATGGCTGAATAATGATTCTTTAGAGGTATATAACCTATTGTTGACGTTTACTGAGTGTAATGAAAAATTTTACTTTCGAAAGTTTAATTTGTTTTTCTTTTAGGAGGCCTCTGAGGACTGTATACTGCTATGTTGTAATAGAAACGAGTTTGCGAGCTATTTTTTGTCTTATTTACGAAGTCAAACCGATTGGTAAGTCCAAAATATGTCACAAATAATGTGCAATCAAATGTAAACAATTTTTAAAATAATAGTGTGCTCTAAAGAGGCTGACAGTGTTTTACACTAATGTTGAAAGTATATATGTAAAAAATCATTAAGGTATGTACAGAATAAAAGTAAAATAAAATACTATTGGGTTAATGAAATGAAATATGGCATTTTAGTTTTACTTCTAGAAAAGGCATTTAACATATAAAATCAATAGTTAGCTATATATTCAAACAATCCAACCTAACTCAAACTAACATGCCAGACTTGTTAGAAAAGCAGTTTTATTCATAATTACCAGCAATTCACAAATGTTTAACTAATCAAAGCTGTGGTTTAATAAACTGCACAGGTTATAATGGAGAGTATCCACAAATCTAAAATTACATATTTCTTACATTGCTACCTAAAATCATATTTAACCTGACAAAAAAAAACTTTGGAAAGTGGGAGATATATCTCAGGGATATCCCTGTATCAAGAGGGTGAATAAAGGGATATCCCCTGTATTCATCCTCTTGCGTCTCCAGCAATTATAATTTTACTGTTCAGTGAGTATTTATACCTTATGTGTGTTCCTTAAAGACCATTGTTTTTGTTATTTCTCTGCAGTATCCTACCTACATTGTGTTATTAAAAACCTCTTCCGTTGTACTTTTTTTCTCACACTTGTTGTTCTTATCAAAATGCCATTTAATCTACTCTTTACAACATCAACCTATCTTCTAAATAATCTGTCTCCTCCACTGTTCTTATTACCTTTGAAATGAATTGTAATTGTCACTTGGTGGAACAGAAACTAGTACATACATTACTGAATCGAAAATCATAAATAGAAAAGTAATATCCCTGAATAGGTAGACATAGGCAGTCCTAGTACACTCTCACATTGATTCAGATATATTTATGTCTTAGTGGAAATAGGGGTAACACTATTGCCATACCACTGACATAAATCTAGACTCTAAGATTAAAAATTATCATCAAAAAATGTTATCATCTAATAAACTTTTAGGTGAAATGTGGGAGTGTACTACACCTCTTTGTCTACCTCTTTGGTGATTACAGGTGTGATGTTACATTTTAGGCCTATTGGTCTAGATCTAAAATATTATTGCCTGGTAGTCGTATAGGTCCTAAGGTCCAAAGAATAAGATTAACTTATTTGCATATAAATATGGATGACCTGAGGAATAGGTTTGTGTGGCATGTGATGACTTCAGCGACATAATACTGTGCGATTGGAAAATTCTGTTCTTTAGAAAATCATATAATGTTCATGTGATACATCTCACACAATCTCTCTTTCTTAACTATAAAGAATTTTATGTTGATAGTTAAAATATAAATCCTGGAATTTGACCCCAGTTAGGTACTATTGAATTGGCAGTCATGCTTGCAAATATTTGACCAATGAGACCATTAAGGCAGCCAGCTTGTTAAAATGTTCATAACATTATTTGCGTTGTTGGCTTTCAATTATATATAAGAGTTAATTTCGTTTCCAGCATATTGCAAACAAACACAACAGCCCTGCAAGTTCTCCAGCATTCAGGCACTCCAGAAAGATCTTCAAGCATTCATAGAAAACACCATAGATCTATCAGCGACCCTACCAGTGATGACAGGAATATTGACACTTTATCTGTTAAAACCGACAGGCATAGGAGTTATGAATCTCCTAACAGGGATAGAAAGAAAACAGGAAGAAGAGTCAAAACGAAATTGTTTTCGGACGATAAAAATAAGGAACACAATGTATCAGTATCATCTGATGAATCTAAAATCACTTCAGGTGTAGACCGACTGGTGCTTACTAGTACCCCGATGAAAAATGGAATGAAGTTTACAGAATATCCTGCTTTGCCTCTTTCCAGTCCAGTCACACCCCATTCCAGGAGTTACAACAATGACAGATGTGATACACCCAGACTAAGCCACAGACATTCCAGATCTCAGGACAAAAGTGTTAGTTTAGGTGATTACTTGGTAACCGCTCAACCGAAAAGCACAAAGAAAAAGAGATCTTCAAAGAATACCTCCAATGATGAAAGTGAAAGCAAAGTGGAACTAGATCTAAGCAATTCAGAGGCCTTTCCCGAAATCGGTGCGAGGAAGTCCAGTTCCCTGCGATCCGAAAGACGAAGGATAAAACCCACTACAATTGATAAAACTACAACTCAGAAGAGCTTCTCATTGAACAGTTTTAATTCTGAAACATTTCAGCAACCTTCACCGCTGGCATTCGAGGAGAATTTGGCGTTTCGACCTAAGATACAGTCAAAGGAATCATCGAATAATTTTGAAGCCGAGAGAAACATTCTGAAACAAGAGAGACACAAACTAATGGAGAAATTCAATATTCTAAGCACTACAACAACAGCAAAATTGATAATGCCGTCTCAATTAAAGACCACCCAAAAAGACGTCGCCGAGAAAGACCAGGTTTTTATTCATGTGGATTTTAATAAAGTGATTTTTAAAAATAAAATCGATATTTTGGTAGACATATACGATGTTTTAATTAAGAACAATTTAATTCTAAGCATGAATACTGAAATATATTTTCTCATATCCATCGTACTGTCGAAGCAAAGCGAAGTGGATTGTTTGACTGCGGAAAGGCAGTTGAAAGACAATAACTTGAACCTTTTTTTACTTAAATCCATACATAACAGCACATATTTTGCTGTGCGATCTTTATGGAATCAGCGTGTTGTTTTGGAGGTGATTCTCGACAAGAATTCGTTAAAAACTCTTGGCGAGAATAGAAAGGTGCGTAGCTGTTCTCCGGACTTGGCGAAGTTTTTGCTTAATTCGTACGGTCTCAAATGTGAAGCGGAGGCAAACGTCGATAAGACCAAAGTGTCTGAGAATAGACCGTCCAATGGGGTTGTGTGTTTCAATTTAGAAACGGATAATGCTGATAACTTTTCGTCTGCGTTGAGCTTCCAGAACTTTAAAAAACAAAGGGACATGTTTTATGAAATATTGAGGTGAGAATGTTTATGGTATATTTCTCTTTTATTCCGATTCTTCGTCTCTGCAATCCATTTATTTTTTAATCACACGACGTCATCATTAGCCTCTCTCAGTCGACTGATGAGCACGCGGTTTCGTGATTGCAAGGCACAGTTTCTCACACCATCTACTTAGTTACAAAATTCGGCCACCGGCCCTTAGTGACAAAATTCTTTAGTGTAAACTTTACTTATATCCAAAAAATTACGCTGCCCATTTAATTTCTAGCTGGTTTTTAGAGTAAATTTAGAAAATGTAATTTATTCATTCAGCTTTTTTACTGATAGAAGCAGGCTCAAAATTTTGTTATGTCTAGAAATAAAATCAGTTGTCCATCAATAAAGAACTCTGCTATTATCCATCTTAAAAATGAATCTGCATTTTTGTTAGATAGATTGCATTATTAGTTTTATTTTTTTTGTAGAATAGGCTCGCATTCGATTGCAATCTCACCTGATGGAAAGCGAGCTGCAGCGTAGGAAGCAGCATGCTCGCTTAGAAAGCGCCTCTTCACTCTTGTCTTGAATAATCCTCAGATGGTACAATGAAACCAGTGCCCCATCTCGGTCTACGTTCCGCGCGCGAGTGAAGACGCTGCTGTCCGTGGGGCCGACCCCGTCGAACCATGCCCACTTAGCCGCGCTGTTCACCGCTCATATGGTGTCTGAATGCCTTGTCATAAGCGCCCAGGTCGGTCAAAAACATTTGTTGTTGCTGTTAGAATTGGTGCTGGTTTAATCTCGCTGTCAGTTACTGTATTTTGCTTTTTGTTTCAATGCCTTTATGAAATTTAATACGTTTATTTTTCCATTGAAAATAGTACTATTTATATAAATAGGCCTTTTAAAGTCGGAATTGAAAAAAACTGCCATTCCTACAAATAAATAGTTTCTTGAAAAGCTTTTGCTAATATTTATTTTTTTGCGCTTTGTACCAGGAGTCGAAACTGAGCAAACTACAAAGAAGATTCACATGTCCAAGTGCACCGGAGTCGCATAGGCTCCCACGTTTCAGTACCAAGGAAATATTCTATAAGTAAGTTATATCATATTTTTACGGCTATACTAACTTAATATGCTTTTAGAGCTTTTGTAATATGTTCTAATCATGTAGTATCGTCAATCATATTGCATAGGTATTGGTTTGTTTCATTTTATTGTTGGAGTCAGTTTGTTATATGGTTATTTCGTTATAATTTGTAACGCCGATAAATTTGTATTAAAATTGTGGTCAGACCTGTTCTGTAAATGTACTTGCTGTATATAATATTCTCTTTCAAACTACTCTCAGCCTCGACTGTTCACGAATTGCACGATACTACGGCTAAGTAACAGGGGACATTCGTATTGCTCTCGTTAATAGTAAAATTTATTCCAGGGACTTTATATTGCACGCGGATATCGAGTGCTTCAGGGTACATCTGCGGGATGCCCTCGCGTCCGAGATCGTAGCGTTAGACGGTAGCACTGTGGGCACTGATGGTTGTAAGTATGTTTCATACTAAATTTGAGCCTTTCATGCGTTTATACTTTGATATCCTGTATGTTTTTTCTGTACTGTACAATAATTTTGCGTTTTATTTATTCATCAACATGTAGTTGATTGCAAGCCAGTTGTATATAACGTTTTTTTTTCTTTCTTTTTATAGAAATGAAAAATTATTATTATATAAAACTTGAAATATTTGAGGTACCCCAGGGCTGTATAATGGGACCATTTTTAATAGATTGATTATTTTTTACACCATTTAGGAGCAGTTGTTACGATATAATAGAAATTTTGTTACGTTATTTATAAGAGAATAATTCTGTATGACAATTTTAACAATTCAAATAACGCCTTATTTACAGCAAACGGTGCGGATGCAACGCAAGGCTACCTCCAGTTGTCTAAGAAGTTAGCTCTCTTGTCTAAGTTCCTAGGATATCTGATCTCACTACCGTACTCACAATTACAGTTGGATGTGACCATGAAGACGGGTATGGTTAAAGTGGTTGGACAGAAAGATCAGAACTTTGTTGTGCCGAAGGAAAAAGTTCTAGAAAATAATATCGCTTTAAGGAACTATGTGAGTAATACGTTTGTGGACTGATGTCCCATTACTGGGCATTATTACATGTAAAATATCGAAAACCTTTAACTTTAACACCCTTTTTCTCTTATCTGTTTATCATCTTTACAGAGTCAACCCTCGATAGATCTTCAAGGGTTGTTGACATCGGCATACGAAAATGGACGTCTATGTTTAACCCTCCCGTGGATAGTCCAATATCTATCAATGATAGATTATTCTACGTTCCGCCTGAGATATTATCAAAGATTAGTACAAATCTTATTCCACGTACACAACAAATTAAAACTGAACGATACTTTGTATAAAAAGAACACAGTGATCTTTCTAAAGTCCAATTTGAGCTGGCTGTTCGATCTGCCACATTTCCCCCAAGATTTGTTCTATGAGAAAAACAATTTGGAACTGAGTGTTTCCAGTGAGAATATCGATTTTTGTGATCTCATCGAGGAATCCATGCTGTTCGAATTGTGTCCATTTTTGAAAGATCTTACCGTGCTGCTGTCGACTTCGCGTGTGTCGCAAGAACAGGAGATGGGGAGTTTTAGACACATTACACCAGTCAGTTTGGGTGTCAATCCAGAAGACAGGATAAGGAATAAAGAAAAGGAATTGCAAGTGAGTGATTGTTGGCTTCTCCCTGCGGTAGGGAGCAGCGTGGTATTCTTTTATGGTCCCTTGTTTTTTGAAGCACTGATGCTCCATTAAGTTTTAATGTATTTTGTACAGCTTTTTTTATTTAATGTCGCGTATTATTTTATTATCTCAGTCAAGAATGGATCACAAGTAAGAATGTAGAATGAGGCAACTGGATAAAATGTATCAAAATCTTACTTTTAGAAGACCTTCTACAGCTAAATCAATTAAACTTTTTAAAATTTGTCTGCAAAAACAATTTCGCGAAGAAAAAGCCGCATAATGAATATGCATTTATAATTTAAAGTAAATGAATACAGGGTAATTTGTGTGGAATTGTGTGACTGTCAAATAATTAATTAGTGATTAGAATTTAAATAATTCATCATCATCAGCCTTTCTTAGTCCACTGCTGGACATAGGCCTCCCCCAAAAGGGGGTTTATGCCCGTAATCTCCA
>DWEC01003935.1:0-10202 GCA_018245735.1 Microceris miodesmiata | reverse complement strand
GTGTGATAGGTCGCTTTTTCGTAAAATGGTCCAAAAGCTGATTTAAAATTATTTTCTGAAATATGTTACTACAGGCAGGTAATATGGATATTGGTCTATAATTCATGGGATCCATAATACTGCCTGATTTTGCTTGTGAAAACACTGCTCTGAAAACTTAACCCAGAGAGAGATCATCATAATCATCAACCCTTCCCCATAATATATGCTTTTATCTTTACACTATTGCCCTGTGGAAGAGGCTCTACAACTAATAAACTACAGATATACAACTAGGTAAATATGTATATGACACTCCACTATACATTTTTAATACTGACTTGAGATAAAATTTACACTTTATTTTCAATTGCCGAGTGACTGTAACAACTGTTTGGTTACACAATTGTTTTTGTAATAACACAAAAGGTGTAGTTCTTAGGTGAAGGTTATTTCATGGCCAATAGTTTGTGCTGGAACATTGCCCAATATTGCTAATGTTTTAAAGCATAACTTCACGCCTGTAATCCCTGAAGAGGTAGGCAGAGGAGTGCAGAACACTCCCATGTTTCACTGGTTACATTTACATCCCACTATGGAATAGGTGGTGAGCCTATTGCCATGGATCAGGCACATATCCAGACTTCAAACCACTACTAGAAAATCCAAATTAGAAAATTTTGTAGTGTTTAACCCAGGAATCGAACCCGGGACCTCCCGATCCGTAGTCACACTTGCAACCAACACGACCAACGAGGCAGCAAGTTTCCTTACTGCTTTAAGTGAATACTGATAGATCTTAACCAACATCTGTGGTCAACGAAAATTAAGGTTAACAAGTACACTTATGAGAAAACAAAGGGTTGTAAAAGAAAGCTACTTACAAGTTTCTCCTCATCAAATTCATTGCGCCTTTTAACACCATGTTGGTCACTGGCTGCTGACTTCACAGACTGACCACCATCACTCTCGGGACCAGTGGCTTCGTCAGAGCCACTGTTCTCCTCCTCACTCGAGCTTTCATCTTCAGGTGAGGGGACTCGACTTGGGTCAGATATGAGGAGAGCTGTCAGCCCATTCTCTAATCTTATGGTCCTATAAACAATTTATTTTTGTTACATTTCTTAGTCTTCATAGTGCAAAGTAGAAGTAGATTTTATTTTTAAGTAAGCTACTTACTTAAATGAGCAAACCATACCACCATCATAAATGTGAAAGTAAGTCTGTCTATCTATAACATGTATTTACACACCTAAAATAAATTAGATGTAACTCAATATGGAAATTGTTACAATTCTGCAGAAGACATTTGATGTTTTGTTTTTACTTTGAAAAATGCCATTACAATAATAAAGTCCTGTGGACTAGGGTTATGTAAAAGCCGAACTTTCTTAAAAAAATGTTAGAAATTTTTAGGAGTTAAAGCATTGTTATTGTACTTTATTACATCTCAGCAAAATGAGCTTATAAAATACAGTAAACACCCCTTGTTACCTGGGGATATATTCTATAAATATGCTGTGAATACAGGAACCGCCAATATGGAATGGTAATTGATATAGAATAATAGGGTTCCAAGGTTCCAAAAAAAGCAATATGTATGTTACAAAAAGTGAATTTATTGATAAATTAGCAATTATAATCAATCCTTATTGTCATCTTTAAGTAAATGTTTGAAGAATTTAGTAATTTTTTCTTGCTTCGCCACTTTCAAAAGATGTTTAAATGGAGACTGATATTCAAATATAGCACTAAACATTTGCTTTTTAAAAATAAGGCTCCATTCCATAGATGGATCAATTATCATAAAATAATGACCAGAGTTCTTGAGGCATTCTTGAGCTTTTACTCAATTTTTTTTAATTCAAGGCTATGTTATCACTGCTCGTTGAAGTCTCTTGTTCAGTGCAATGCAGAGTTAACATTTCCTACAAGTTGGTTTCGTTTAAGTCATCTTACGAATGAAGCAACTCCTGAATGTCAGTTGATTCTATCTGCTTGAAGCCATCTCACCCTATTCCCTTTGCAATTTCAACAAAAACTGCAGTAAAATTTTGAATTTTCATGGATTCTTCATCATTTTCATCATTCAGTATCAGCCACAGTTTTTTCCAGGATGTTTTCAATGTATTTGGGTTTAGTTCTTCCAATGATTCTTCTATGTTAACTATGGTATGTCAGCTTTTGGTATGTCAGCTTAAAGGATATGATACTCAAAGGGTGCCGACGCGTTAATAAAAGACACCGAATCTTGATATTTACCGATTGCATCCGGGAATAAGAGATTTTTAGCCGTGAATAAAGGAAGTGGGTTGCACTTTTTTAACCCGCGAATATTGAAAACGCGAATAAGGATACCATGAATAAGGAACCTTTAACTATAAGAATAATTATATAGTAAAACCTAAAAATAAACATATCCGAAAAAATATTATCCAATAACTAATACTATAACCATAAATATTTTCTGCGAATTTTTATTGGGATAAACAGGTACACTGTTAAAATGAATGAATAACATATTCTTGACAAATGATAGTAATGAATATAAATTTTCTTAAACTTACTTGTATAGTTTTTTATCCGATACCGATTTTATAGGTTCCGGCAGAACTTCAACTTTCTCCTTCCTGCTGGGCATAGAAACTGTTTGAAGCGGTCTGCTGTTCACCATCTTGACCTCCGGCTTGAATTTCGGAGCTTTGTGAAAACTTCTTTTAGACATTGTAGCTTTTACACTCCTGTCTTGAAGACGATAAAGTGTTTTCTGAATGAGGCTGAACAAGAATTTTGACATATATTATATGCGAAGTATTAGAGTTGTCAAGTGCCAGTTGAATGGTCAGTGTTACCAATTGGGAAAGATCTAGATGGTCCTAATGTAAATTATTAATTAGAAAAATCATAATCTCAATTAAAGCAGCACAATTACAGACCATGAATGACTTAAGTAAAAAAGATAGTAAATGGTCCTTTTATATCAAGAAAATAAAGTTTCTTAGCTGGAAAAATATGATGCAAATTCACAGTCCAAATTATAAAAAAATACGATGTCTAGTAGTTTTGTCAGATTTAAAACTTAGACGAATAACGTTACAGACTGTCTTGTGATTATAGTAGTTACATATTTGTAAAATTCATTAAATGTACAGTGTACTGTTTTGTGTAGTTTAAGAATAAATTTTACAATGGATCAGTCGTATTCAGAAAGTGATGTTTCATTATCTCCCTCAAAAATATTCGAACGGCTCCAAATGTTACGCCAATTACAAATAATGCAGCGCGGGAAACTCCAGAAGTATCGTTCGCAGTACCAAGATTCGCCCGAAATCTCATCTAGTGTCACAGAAATCGTAAGCCATTTCAGTAACAGCACTAGTTACAATACATTTCGTAGTTTGCTTCAATCATCGCAAGAAAAAGCAGATCATGATTCCAGTTTTGACGCTAATATTTCCACACAAAAGCAAATCGTTCAAGATTATATAGAAGGCGTTTCAGCATTAAACCTGTCACAAGAATCGGAGTTCATCACTGACTTCCCTGTTTCTACAGATCATTCCAGAAATAATGACCTTGTTTCAGAACAATCAGAATGTGTTGTATCAAACGGATTAAAAAAGATGTCTGCTGCAGTTAAAAAGAAAATATCTTTAGACGAAATGCCCATACTTTCACCTAAAAAAAACTTTGAAGAACTTATTATAGAAAAGCTTGAAACTGAAAAGATCACTAAGCCTAAGAGCCTTGAAACTGTACAAAAACTTCCTTCTATAACAAAAAAAACTTTCTTAAAACGTGGGGAAGGCTTGACACGTTTTGGTATTAATAAAAAAGACTTAATTATCCAAAACACAAAATCATTGCCATGGAGGGCATCTAATACAATTACAAAAGAAGTTAAAAAGAAGGCAACAACGAAGAAAGCAATTGGTAATTCAAAAAAAATAAACAAAGAACCAGATGTACACATTGTAGTAACTCAACCAAAAACACCATTACCTCTTCACATTAAAGATTCTGTTAAAGAAATACAGCCCATAGTAAATGAATCAAGTCGTGAAAAAAGACACAACAATAGTAGCCAATCTAATAGCTTATCTGAAGAGAATACTAATAAACAATCATGTAAAAATAAAAATTCAAGTGATACTAAAGTAACTTTTAACCCTCAGACTTCACTCAAAACAACAAATTGTTTGAAAGATGCAAAGGGGAAAACTTGGGCCTTTGTCCTGACAACAGAACAAGACAATTTCCTCAGACAACTTAAGCAAAGTGACTATTACAAAAATTTCATTTCTCCTACAAAGAGCAGTATATCTGATACTAGTTTTAATGAATGTCATTCACAATTGAGGCTAGATAGAGAAGCGGCTGAACAAAATATGTTTGAATTACTTGAGAAAAAAGTAACACATGAAAGCTTTAATTTAAACAATTCATTTATAAGACGTTTTTTAAAAAAAGACAAATTGGCTTGCTCTGGTGAAAGTACACCTCTGGTGTTACAGAAGTGTCTATATAACAATCCAGATTTGTTACATTTGAACCCTGAAAGTCCTATTCAAACAAGAAATTATAATTCTTTTGTTGCTACAGAATCTTGCAGTGACTATACAGAATGTGGTGAATCTTGCATTTCTGCATCTACTTGTTGCTCATGTCAAAAATCATGTGTAAATGAAAGTCATAGCCAAGATTATAATAAACAAGAATGCATTGAAAATGAGAAAGTAGATGTGAAAGAAACTATCAATTTAAAAGAAAACAAAAAATGTCTTGATGACATTGCCAAAAATAATCTGGTTAACACTGATATGGCAGAAATGAATGCTAAATTAATTGCTACCAGTGAGCTTCTAAAAGATAGACTTAGAGAATTAGAAGATGAAATAGAAACATTTAGAAGGGAAAATGCTAACATGACAAAAATACGTGAAGAACTTGATATGGAAAGACAAAAATTTTATGAAGAGAAAACAAATTTTGAACAAAAGTATAATGAAGAAAAGATTTTGTCCGAATATTATTTGGCAGAGGAAAAAGAAAAGCTCAATAAGCAGAAACAAACTTACGACAGATATATTAGAGATATGAGGGGAAAACTCAGTAAAAAGGAAAAAGATGAAATTGTTAATATGAAGAAAGAAATATCAGATCTTAAGGAAGAAATTAGAAATAAAGATGCAAGATCAACATCTACCATTGCTAGACTACGTAATCAAATCAAAATCATGGAAAAAGAAAGAAAAACATTGCAGGATGAAGTTGAAAAGTTAAAAAAGGAAAACAGAAGAATTCAACACAGCAATGATATTACAAGAAGACTAACTAACATCAAATATCTAGAACAAATCAATAAAAAATTAGCTCATATGTCTTCCAAAGATGTACATTCTGAGGCAGATGTAAGAAGTGATATAAAATATAAGGCATTTGAGATTGAAAGGCAGAGTAAAAATAAAAAAATCCAATCAGAACCTGCTTTTGTTAACAGACGCAGGGCAAAAAGTGTTCCAAATTTAAATGTAACTTCTCGATACGCTAAATATTTTAGTCAAAAAGATTCATCTAGCGATAAAGATTCAAATAAAACACGACATAGGCCTATGGACACAAATATTTTATCAGATTTTGAAGATGCTAATTTTGAGCTAGAAAGTGAAAATGAGAAGTTGAATGACTCATATTTACTTAATGGAAGCAACAGTGAATGTGAAAATAATTTGGAAAAATTGTACAATGAACGATTTCAATCATTTTCTCCTACAAATAATGTGAAAAATGACCAAAATGAATTGTCAAAAGGAAATCCAAGACATATTGAACAATACAACTGCACTGATGGCTTTTTTATTCAAAAATCGAATATAAGTAGGACTTCAGATCTGTTAAATAAAAATTCGATGTCACCCAATCATGCAAGTTCTTCTGACTCAATTGTAAATACTTGTAAATCCTCCGTGTCCATTTTGAGTCAAAAATCTCATAGCAGTTCTTTATCACCAGTCAACATTGATAAATATACTATTAAAGACAATGCTTATATAAATAATAGGTCAAAATCACCCATATCTATATTAAGTAACCAGTCATCAGCAAGTCAACAGTCAGTTAAGAATATAAATAAAGATATATACTTCGATAAAAGAATGATACCTAGTCCAGAGCCATCTTTCAATACAACTAGCATATCTAAGACAGATTTACGTCCTACAGAAATCAAAAAGTCTGATGGTGCCAGAGAACTTAGATTTCCGAATGGTAATGTAAAACATGTATCAGCTGATGGGAAATATTGCAAGTTTATCTATTACAATGGTGATGTCAAGGAGAATTTCTATGATGAAGGTAGAATAAAGTATTTTTATGCAGAAACAAAGACTTACCATACAACACATGCTGATGGATTAGAAATTTTAGAATTCTCTGAGTAAGTTGACAATACTATTCCCACATAGAATATACAGTTTGCTGTTATGCTGACTCATATTTATTGAGACAGTGTATTACTGGTATATGTATATTAGGTGTTCACAAAGCAACTATGTAACAATCTATAATATTCCTATGTGACATATGTGTAAGTGCATTTTTAATAATATTATCAGTATTCTGTAATTGTTTACCAAATTCGAATTGTTGTTTTACAGTGGACAAGTAGAAAAACGTTACAAAGACGGCTCATCAGAGATTCGACTGCCGAATGGTAGTATACGATACTTCGACCCAAAGAACGAACACGTACGTGAAGAATGGCGGTTCCCGGACGGCGCCGCGCTCACGTCTCCGCTAGTGGAGAGCAGCGCATCGTGTTCAGCAATGGACAAGTGGAAGTTCATGCAAAGGACCACAAGGTAATGAATATGAATGTCTGATATATTATTCAGTAAGTACTTCATGACCTTTTGTTAAAAATCATGATCTAACATCTAGAAAGAATGTTGTCATAGCATATGAGATACATAACAAATATTAGTTACTCCAAATATGGACCATTGTTAAAAAATATACATTATTCATAGCATATAATGTCTACGAAATTCTAATCTTTGCAGAAAATGTGAAGCAACCGATAAAAATTGACAGAGGCCTGTTATACTTGATAGAAGATTAAAGTTTGTCAACTACCTTCTATTTACTTTTAATGGAAAACTGTGTCTAGTCTGTTTCAAGTTCTGTGTGCATCTATATATTATGTACTATGTAGATATGTACTGTCTACAAATATTGCCAGAAAGTAGGTTAACAGTGTTCCATGAATCAAGTGTATATAGGCCTCTCACATAAGCACTCACACTTCCCTAAACCAAACTAGTATAATCTGTATGGCTCAAAATTCAGCCTTCCACTCCTGTTCCAGGGGTTCACTTCAGTTCCTGGGTTCATATCGATACTTGTATCTCTATATAAAAATGTGAGCTTCAAAATTAAATATTGCTTGGTGTAAGAGTGACAGACAACGTAACGAAATCGGCACACCTTACCAGTTTTTGATAAAGTTCTTTGACAAACCTTCTCATTCTCTTGTCTAACAGAGGAATGATAGAAACGTTAATGATGAAAATAATATTTAGGGTGACATATGCTTAGATAATTTCTTTTTTTTCAGCGTCGCGAGTTTCCAGACGGCACGATAAAATTAGTTTACAATGACGGTACATCTGAGACTCGCTATGCTTCAGGCAGGGTGCGAATCAAAGACAAACAGGGTAATCTCATACTGGACTCTGCGCCTGGTTAGATAAAAAACTGAAGATTTGCTGTGATTTTTAAGTGCCGTCATAATTGTTCTTAAAGATAAGAGTCATTTGAAAATTTTACATGTTTTCCTAATGACTTCCCTTACATAAGGCAATAGAAGTGATTTTGTACATGTAAATTAAAGTTTAAGATTAGTACTAAGTGATTTTGTTTATGTAAATCATATGTAAATTAAACTTAAAATTTGTACTATTAGACTCACGAGATTTAAATTCAAAAATTATAACTGGTACCTTGAACTAATGTAAAGTTTTGAAATTTATTTCATTGTCTCGATAGATGATGTTTGACGTAATTATCTAACAAATGTTACTAATCTGTTTAAGTATAATTAATTCCTATTTAATGAAATGATGTGATCCCAAGCTCTTGACTTCCATATATATAGTAGATTGTTAAGTTTGTTTGTTTCAGTACTTGTTATGAATAGTTTTATGTGTGACACATTTATGAAATAATGTATTTTAAATTTGAATGCTGTTATATATATATATATATGTATACAACGAATATTTCAATAATTGTTTAATAAAAGTTATAATAACAATCTAATATAGTCCTTAATCCTACTTCAACTTGCTGAACAACTATAAGTTCAATTTGCTGAAATTTGGTATCTGGCACGTGATGCTGCCTTTGGTAATCCTTCAAGTTTAAAATTAATAGGAGGCATGCTATCTTCGGTACCAAATATCTTCTTTAATGCTTCTCTAGCAGCCATCTCTTTAGCAGTTGCTACCGTTTCCCCAAAACCTAAAAATAAATATAATTTAATCGAAAGATTGCTGATATCCATTGTATATCAAAGATTGCTGTATATCCATTGCAATACATTCAGAAGGGTCAATAATCTATATATTAATACATGAAGCAAAAACTTTGTACTCCTTTTTACGACAATTGCGCGGACGGAGAACTGTAGAACTCTGTATAGTTAAAGCTTACATCGAGAAACAGTTCAACAAGCAAAAGTGTATGTGTATTACATGTACATATTAATATGTATTACAAATACCTTAAATTGAACTAACTACTTATTATTTACGTTCCCATTGTTAACGTTAGCCATGAGATGGATGTTCCCAATGAGTAGTACAGAGGAAAGATGCGTGGTCTGTGACATTAGAACCTAAACAATGCTCTAACTGATTTTCTTATGTTTTCGATTGCTACTACGCCACTAGTAAATTTAGATAGACTATTAAGTTTATCTTAGAGGCTATAACGTTACATCAGATTGTCTTCTAACATTTAAATTATTATTCAATTAGTATATGAGAATTGGTCTCGAATTGTACCAATATCGATCTGTGAATCTATAAGATTCAAATATTAAATCATATAGTTTCACACATATAATTGTTGCCACATCATTTTATTATATTTTGCTTCATTATGATTAAACTAATATTATTACATAAATGCATACTAAATTGTTTCTAATATTTACTAACCTGCAGAAAACATTTTTTTATCTATATAGAGACCAACTCGGTAACATGCCAACAAAGTGTGCATCCCAGCTTCTGCTATTAAACGTGGTTCAATAACAGTGTTGCTCTTTGAGAGCAGTCCATTGAGCATTGTCCATGGATCTTCTATATTCCACAATTCATTAATATCTTTTCCTGAAACATTAATTATATATCAATATTAATTTACCTCTACTAGGATCTACTGCTTATTACTAATGTCACTATGGTAAATAATATTTGGTTAATCCTTCCTTCTACAATTTGAATTTTGACTGTTTGAACAATGGATAGTAGTAAGCAGCTCTTGGGACAATTTAAACAATAAATGTTTGACTGAGATCTTTAATGACCTAATAATCCTAATATTATAAATATCGACTTGTCATTACATAAGTGTATTTTCCTCCAAGGAAAGCAGAGTACTATAGTATATTTCAATGATTCACTAGTTATGTTATACGAGGGGCGGCTGAAAAGTTTTGAGCCTAAGGTATTAAAAATACTGATAGAAATTTATAAAAAAATTATTTTTCAATATAATTTCCCTCTATTTCAATACACTTCTTACATTTACTATAAAGGGGCTTTTCTCGGTTAAAAAATATTCGCCGTTTTTCTCTTGGAAATATCCGTTTATGGCCGCCATCATTTCCTTATGACTGGAAAATCTCCGTCGTCGGAAGTCTTTTCAAATTCGAAAAGAGAAAATAATCGCTAGGGGACAGATCTGAACTGTAGGGTAGGTGGTTGATTTCTTCAAATCCTGTCTCAGCCTTGCAACTCGCGCAGTATGGACGGGCGCGTTGTCTTGTAAAAATTCCATTGGCTAGTTTGCCTCTCCTTTTCTCAACAACCACTTGACGCATTTTTGTCAACAATGCGGCGTAATAGTTATAGTCTCCGTTCATTGTAGTATTTTTAAGAAGGTAATCGATAAACAAAATTCCCTCTAAATCCCAAAAAACAGTGGCCATGAGCTTG
>DWEC01003934.1:0-10203 GCA_018245735.1 Microceris miodesmiata | reverse complement strand
CAGATTGAGTACGCTTAAGACCAAAATCCGGCATACTGGCCAAGGGTAGAGTCGTAGTCTTCACATGCCTTATAAAAAATTAAGCAGCTCTAAGGTGTGGAGATTTCTTCAAGATGTTTTCCTTCACCGTGAGAGCAAGTGACATTTTATATTTATAACGCATATAGGTTTGTGAAGTCAGAAGTGATTTGCATTATGTAATATAATTTGATACTCTACCATGTTTTCCTTCACCGTAAGAGCAGGTGACATTTGATACATGTAAACGCACTCAACTTTAATTCAGATGTGATTCGTGTATCTTGGAAATTAATTTGAAATTATTCTCTACCAAATTTAATTATCGCAGTTTTACAGTACAATTCACAGTAAAATTCCAATTCCATTTGAAACAAAACATTCCATTCCATATAAATGTATTAGGTATAGCAGTTATCCATTCCGTCCACTACTAATTTAAACGATCTTTTATTATAAGAATTCCATTCAAAAACAAAACATTCCATTCCATTAAAATACCTGACAGTTGGATCGGTACAATGGAACGCGACAGATCCATTTCGGGAAAGAGACTGGCGTGGCTTCCGCATGTCAGCGACTTCAAGCGACATCTAGTAGACAACTGTTACATCAAAGTACAAAAAAGAGGGTAGATATAACATTACTGATAAAAGCTCGACTATTATAGTTTACGGTAGACAGTAGACAGGGATAGATCCCTTCGGAGAAATACAAGCGTGTTACTGTGTTATATGACTTTACATAATAGTACTGATAAGAGGGTAGGCATAGATATACTCCATTGAAGAACATCGTGTGAAGCGCATTAACGTCCAGTTATAGTCGTGCATATATTACTGCGACTGAGATCAATCGGTTATATTTAGTTCCGACCTACGACAACTGCCACAGATTAAAAATGCAACAGATGTGGAGAGACCTAACTATGATATAATGTTAAGATATTAAAGGTAATTAATGTTTTCTTATTGTAACACAGACGCTATTTTATTCTTGCTATAACGTTGTCTTATAATTATTTTGAAAACATGCATGTTTCAGATAAACATATCCTTTGCCGTTGCTCGTAGTTGCCGCAGCGAAGGTTGCTGCAAAATAGTTGAAGCTCAGGAAACAGGACCTCGTTTAGATCAGCAACTGGTCGGGTAATCCCGAAAAACATATGTGAATCAAGCCGTTACATATATGAACATATGTATAAACACTCACAAAACATGTAACAGTCAAATAGGTATGATATAAACTATCAAATCGGAATCTCTGCTGATACCTAATCATTGTCTCAGGTCAGTGACACGTCTCGTACGTGGGCGAGTTGTGCTTTTTGCTGGCGATAATTTATTCATATGTCATGATCGCAGCGAGCGCCCACCAGCCAGCCACTACACCTTCGGCTGCAAACCTGATTGCACCTCGAGGGCACGGGCAATTATTAGGATTAATATCCTATTCAAATAGAAAAATCTACCTTATGTAGCCTATCTTGACCAAGATGTACAGATTTACAATGCAAATATTGATAGATGCAGTTGCCGAAACTCACTAATTGGAGTAAATAGGTCAGATACTCGCTGAACGAAAGAGGAGTAAAGACTCCAGTTGCGGTAATCAGAAATCTCCCTTAACCAGTGTGCTTATACAAAGACATCGATGAATGCAGAAGCTTCACGTATCCCCAACTGTATTAACGTGTAGATTCTTTTAGTTGAGATTGTAGACATGAGAACGAGTCAGTTTCTTTGCTATATTATCTGCTTCTTGAAAGTTATAGGAGTGAATTCGTAATAAATAAACGTAGGAAGTGTTAATAATAGAATATTTGAATTTGAAGTTATCTATCATTATTAGGTACATATTATCTATCATTATAGTAGTAAGCGTGGTTCTTTATTTTGAACTATCCACCTGTGCTTAGTGTACACTTGTACAGACAATTTACAATTTGCAATCATTTTCTTTATATTGCATTGCCGAATGTCAAAAATGACACAATTCTCAGGTTAGATGTATACGCTGACCTGTCACTAGTGTTTAGCAACTATAGCAACGTTTAGTTACTGGAGGACTGAAGGTTCGATTTCCACCTAGAAAATATTTGTACGATGAGTACATGTCATTGATTTGTCAGTGTGTAGGTACAATTATATATACATACACGTATTATACTCAGAAATGTATTAAGTATAATTATGTTCGGGTTAATTCAACATCTGATAACTGTGTGAGATCATTGAAGACATAATTATTATTATTAGACACGGCGTAAGCGACTGGCAGGAAAATGTAGCCAATCAAATAAGAAACTACGATAATAACAATAATGTAGTACTAATTGTCCAACGCACATCCACATGTTTAACTGCCATTATTAACGTTCCAATATAACAATGTTGCGGGCATGTAAAGCGAATAATCAGATCAGGCGAATCGTATAATGCCCGGACATTTAATTACTCATCAGTATGCCTTCACTCCAGGTCTCTTATAGGGTAGGTAGAGGGCATGAAATCCCGTAATGCGTATATCTAGAACACGAGACGTGACGTGTTTCTTCTACATGTTATACCACATCAATACCTAAATAATGTTTAAAATTGTAATATCAGTTTCAAAATAAAACCGGTACGATTTCTAATATGCGTTTAAACGCCAACTGTCTATTATCAAAAAAGCATATTTCCATAGTAACAGAGCGGGCAAGAAAGAAACATTTGACCAGATGTAACTTTTAGGACCGAATCAGGTTTTAACTTTAAATATTTGCGTTAGGTTTCTTCTTGCTACCTTATTTTAGTATGTTAAGCGGACAGAACAGTTAAAAGTAATAAACTAACGTATATAGGTACACTATCGTAATCATCCTGGACGCTACGGGATAAAACATATTCAATTATCCGCAGTACAATATCTTAAATCGTTATAATTATCCCATCCACCCTGTACCTTAAACGAGTATCGCACTATTTCCTTGAAGCAATAAGGCTCATTAGCGGGCTCAAGGATTCCTTATACTTTTTGTCAACGGTAATGCTGCCAGCCTTTCCCGGTACAAATTGTGGCGCCATTAATACGACTTGTCCGCGTTCCGTCTCTCGCAACATACGTACCTGTAAAGATGAAAAAAGAAATGCGTGAGACGCATAGTTGGGATAAAAGTTCTGTACAATTAAATAGGTATTTTAATACTAGAGGACAATATAATTTTTTTTTGTACTTTAGTGAATACTAAGGCGTCAAGGTGTACGCTATATTTTGGGTGTTTAACTAACACATAAAAAAATGTTCATAATGAAAAAATCATGATGCTACCGTACAAACAAATGTTCAAAGAAATTTCTTGAATGTTGATAAAGGAACATTATATAACGGCCGAGAACAGGGCGCTATGGCGCTTATTAGGGGAGACGTATGTCTAGCAGTGAACTGAGATAGGAGATGATGACATGACATTCGTGTATAATATAGATGCGTAATAAAGCATCACGAGCTACAAAAACCTAGGTCTACTGCCAAATTAATATCACCTAGATCGTAAAAATCTAGAACCTATACATATATGTATCTTAGCGATCTCTGTCCGTACGTATTCAGAGCACGCGCGGTGTACAGGGCCCGTTACGAGCGGCAGACGGACATACCGAGTGTTTCTTTGCACGAGAGGAGATTCCTTAATACAAAAAGTCCTGTTACAGTAACGACTATACTGGCACGTGATTCGTAAGCTGATTGAATTATAACAAACCATATGTCTCGTTTATAGGATGTCAGATAATTATTGATAAGATAAAGTCAGGACTGTAAGTATAGAGGTATTCATTACTCGGTACTTTCTGTGTACCCCATAAGGGGTTTGGCGTAACGATAACAATAATATAATATTACGTAAAAAGAAATTGTGGGTCGCCCTTTGACCCGTTGTATCGACGACCTTAAAAAGGCATGTGATAGCGGCTGAATGAGATTTGTGGAGGATCGGATGTTGTGGCACACCTTGGGAAAGACCTATGTCTAGCAGTGGAACGGAAAATACTGAGGTGATGATGACGATGAAACCGAAATTATCAAAACATTTCGATATCCTTTTTTGGGTTAAGATGCTGGTAATAATATTATATCTGGATAACTTTTCACATGACTGTCTAATCTCTAGGCAGAGGTCGTTCTATGAAAATAAAACAATAAAACAACAAAATTAAGGAGTATTTAAAATAAAATTTTAAGAAATTTTATTGATGGTCACGGTGCCTCCTACTATCTTCAATTAGAATCACATATAAAGTTGCGGCACCATCATTGTGAGGTAGGTACATCTAGAACAAAGCCAGCACAGTGCGACGTCGTTTCGGCTGACTGGCTCGGACAACAAGTGACAGGTGACTTCGATATCCGCGACGGTCATGACCTATTTGTCGATGAAATGTTTATATGATATCATAGCGCATATTAATTGGTAAATAATTAAAATTGGTTAATAATTGGTAAATAATTTATAGATCATTCGATGGACTCGATAGTAATATATAAATTTAGGTAGACGGCGGTTAGTAAGAGCTCACGACAAGCCTTGGATAGTTTGTAAACTAATCGGGCTATGTCGAAAAAATATGCGTGAGTGAAGACGGTACATCATTTAATAATGTATCTACTTACATATTTACAAACCGATTGGTTGCACAAATACACCTGGTTACCATTTTATTGTCGATCAAACTTCAAATAAATTGACCGCGTAGAACACCAACATTACATAATTATATCTAACGTTCTCTTTTTAAAATTCATAAAACCTCACATGTCGTGTGTAGTAGAATTTATGTTAAACTAACAATAAAACTATTTTAAAATAAGAAAAAGAAAACAACAAAGGAATTCGATTAATTTCAATGAACAAATATTACTTATGCTACGCTTTGCAAAGTTCTCCATTTGAGTAAACATGATTACAAACAATAAAAAAATAAAGGAAACTTAATTTAACGGTCCGACACACTGACAAATGCTCGAACGTGAGCCCTGTCGCATTGATTTCAATGCGATACGTCAATCTTAGTTTTTGTTTGCCATTAAAAAAACCAAACATAATATTACGCTGTTGTTACATCCGGATAACGTTGCGAACTGTTCTTCGAAATTCGAATTTTGAAATAAGAACAGAACAGCTTGTTCTATGACTGTATTCATTTTTTAAATATACTCTTTCATTTTAAGCACATAAACCATTGTAAAAATATTCATTGATTTATGACATAAAGGTAATATTTGGTGGTGAATGGTGTTCATTATGTATAAATTGTCTAATAGTGACGTTACCGAAGATCAAACATGCAGCCGGATACTAAAGTAACAAACTATCATGAGGTACATATATTAATATGGTTAAACAATTTTAATATTTTCGAGTCAACAGCATAAAAAAAAATGTTAATAAGTCACAAAAGTAGATCATAACCTTGCAAATAAAAAAGAAACAGAGCGTAAACATTTCATTTCCCGCCAAAATTGTGCAGACAATTTTAAACATTACAGATATATTCGGAGCAATAAACCCGGACCGCAGACCACAGATAATTAAACCATCTAACTTTAAAGCTTATTATTATACAGTATTATATTAATAACCACTGTATTACGTTACTCGTCCGTACGAAGTATCAAAATAACAAGCGACCGACGAAAAGTAACCGATAAAAATCATAATGATTAAAAGTAAAAGGCGTAGTGTTGGTTGTTTGGTGAAAACGAGAGTAGAACCGCAGAACCGGCACGGATATTATTATCCGGTAGTTGGATCTTATTACTGCTTTTACATGTTGTTATGTTGGTAACGCAATAATACTGGTAATAAGAAACTGCTTTAATCTTATATCGTTGAGCATGTTTTTTTTTTTTATAAAATGTTCTGTAGTCAAAGAGACGTCTACATTTTTACATGTTCAAAAATAAACTGGTTGGTACCGTAATACCCACAGCACAAGGTTAATCTTAATCAAGGTGGCACGCTCTAAGGGAGGCCTATGTTCAGCAGTGGACAGTCATAGGCTGATGATGATAATGATGAAGGTTAATCTTACTGTTGTTACTAGTGTACAATTGGTACTAGTGTAATATCTTTGTTTGTATAACCGTAGTGTCTCGTCACCTATTAGACTGATAAGTGTGTATTGTACTATTTTGTGTGGAAAATAAATTATTATTATACATTTTTTATTTTACCCATAGATTAGGATGTAGATGGCTTTCTGGAAATTTCCAGCACTGGAGTATACCAAAACTAGCTGCTTCCAGCTGACTATGCACTTCTTTGTACTTCCATACCCCTTTGAACATATGACGTGTAGGACTTAAGAAGAGAGAAGGAAGCCTATTACGGACGAAACATTCAGACTGCATCTAGTTTAGAAGAGTCTTTTCACCCTTTGCATCAAAAGACAAGCCTAAGCCATTCATCCTTTGATAGATACCGTAGAAGAAATAGGTTAAATGAAACGAGGTCTCTGTAAACGAATCCTTATTTAGAGCGAGTTTAGCGACACACACATGTGCCTGATTTCTCTGTTTTATAAAGTCTCGAAGCTCAATGGTGTGCTATGGGTGATACCTATGTCCAGCAGTGGACGGATTTACGTTTTATAACTGGTCCTCAGATCACTATCGCAACTGCGGGACGCCTGAAGTGTACTTCACCTCACTATTTCTGAGAGTATTGCAGGAGTGAACATGTCATAATAAGTTTAAAATAATTTCAAACATCCACAATCAACTCACACTCGTTATCACGAACGTAATTGATTAATACAACTACAGAAATCGATTTTTCTTTTTCTTCGTATTCCTGTTCGCCAGTAACAAGCTTGTCTGCTTTGACCTCACAGCATAGCGTTAAGATAACGAGAAAAATATTAGTTCGTTATACATCGCTTCGTTTGCAGTGAACGAACTTTTGTGACACTGTTGAAGGTTGAATATATACTCGTACATTACAGTTTATTAGTTTGATGTAAAATGTATTGATCGCACCCGAGCAAAGGTGTACCACCCCCAAGTATCAAATACTGAATATTTACCATACCTATTATGACATTGTTTATGAAAATTAAAATAATTCCCGCACCGATCTCTCATTGTATATTGTCATTTAAAGGTTGAATACAAAAATAATTCTATGGCGCCCTTTAAAATCAAGATATCTAGACTCACTTCCATCGGATGGTGTCAGTTGTTTTAGAGTTGAAAATTAAATAGATATTACATTTTCATGAGTATAGAAAATCTATTTGTAGCAGCAAAGCTATTTATATGCATACAAATTAAAAACAACTGTACATACGTACATATATAAAAGACAATCTATATATATGCTTTACCCCTTCGGGGAAATACGGGCGTTACGTTAGGTATATTAAATAAACTTGTTTAATATAAATGAACGACTACTGTGCACACAAATTATACACTTCTGCATACATAAATCAAAAGCTACTGTATATATAAATTAATGGTTACTGTTTAATTCACAGGTATAATCGTGACAGTCACATAATCACTTTAAATGACCAGTGACATCATTGTACCTATGTAAAAAAATTAAAGGCTAAACCTGTTTAATACCACTAACGTCGTAAACAGATATATCTAAAATCGTGATCTACTACTGATAAACGGATCTCGTTAAAGATAAAATATTCATACATATTCCCGGCCTCCCGAAGCCGTCGTCCCATTCATCGTATTTAATTTATGAGCGCCCGCTACCTCAGACGATACGGCACCTGGTTAAAGATGTTATCTGCTTAATTGGCCCTATGTTTTATTACTGTGGCAAACTTTTTAACTTTAACTAATTAAATAGTGTCAATTTACATGTTAAGTTAAACTCCTCATAAAATATCATCCATCGTGCATCTCCAATTGACTGCCTTATGACTGACAGGTCCTGAGTTTGATTCCCAGGTCGCTTAGCGTTGGATTGTCCTAACCTGAAGGTCCTACTAGTGGATAGAAATCTGGATACATAGCAATAGATTAACACCTTATATCATATTGGGACGTATAACAGGTGGTGGGAGTGTATAACACTCCTATGCCTACCTCTTCAGAGATTACAGGCGTGATATTACGTATTAGCTGGCTACTAATAAACTACAAGTACGTACCAGGCGCACATAAATTAAAGCGACTATTAAACCCGATCGAAAGCTATTAGGAACTCATTTATCCATACAAGTTATCTCTTAATGAAGCTAGATTATCGCTGTTTGAAGAGATACCGTTAAATAGTCGTTTAAACTATAATAGTCCAATCGGTTCATTTTAGTATTTCTTCCGTAGACTTTTATTTCTTAATATTTTTATATACATACCTAAACATTATGTAGAAAGGTAAATAGAAAAAAATGGAAGGTAAATCAAAAGAAAGAAAGAAAACACATTTCACCATAACAAAATTTTAAGAAATATTTAACGATAATAAATGGGGTTATAAAATAAATACCAACACAGATATATTTTATTCTGTGAATACAATTTTAACCCACTTACTAGCGACTGACATACCAACAGGTTGGGTATATAAAAAGGTATCGAACAACTATGTACCTATGAGTATACTGCCTCACCCAACGCAATTAACCGCGACAGGTGTATGGGGAACCGCCCGCTGACGTCACGTCCATTATCCAGTTACTGGTTCACCAACAATCGCATACACTCCAATAGCGGTTAGTATGAAGAGTTCTTCACAAATGATCTTCGGTACAATTATTGCAACTGCGTAGTTCCAACCGGCGAACAGTTGTTGATGAGTTATGTATACCTAGTACTTTTTTATTTGCGAATGTATTGTCGACCTTGTGTATCAACGATTATTATTGTGTCGTTTCGTCAGGTCCGCTACGGGGTAGGCAGAGAGGGCCGAGTGCCAAATATCTCTAGAAAATAGAAATAAATGATTTTTATTTATTTATCCGATATTGTTGGTAACAAAGGACTTAATGCCAAGTGGCGTTTTCTACCAGTCAACCCAGGTGACGATGAGAAGTTGGGGTAGGCACATGATAATATTAGTTGTAAAGCGTGTGTGATATAATTAATACTCTAAAATAAATGAACACGTAACAGTTGAAACGAGCCATGGCTTCATTACTTTCATAGACTTGAATATATGAACACCTGGATACTTTGGCTACCGCAGAATCATTGAAATTTTCATTTAAATATAGGCAATACAAATTTAATTGTAAAATAAATAAATTTCTACAAGAAAATAGCTTCGCAGACAGACAAGACTTTGAACTATTGTAAAACTTATGTAAGATCTGAACAATGCTGGCTGGTAACACATTTACAGTCTGAATGTACGACATTTTTTCAGTGACAGGTACAATAAATGCATAACACTACATATGTACATATATTATAGGTGCTTATTTGAGACAAATGGTAATACGTTTCTATGTGTGTACTTTTACTTGTGCCGTGACGTGGCGATTCTATTGTTACTGGCTACCGTTTGGCGAGTATGTGACGCAGACTACATGGTGCGTTCAGGTTTATGAGTGATTTGGGAACATGAAACGTCCCAAGTTAGTTCACGAGGGTCGCTTATTTGTGTAGGAACATAATTGTATGTAAAATTATGAGTTGAATCACAGGTAGGTATAAATCAAATTAAAAAAACAATTTTGATCGCATCGAATCAAAACTATATTGCAAATGTTATGCTGTATAATTAGTAGATGTACCGATTTAGCCACAAACATGGAACATCGTAAAAGCCTTAAATAGCTCACGAACCGTACACACGCAAGCCTATTCGCAACGGCCGCGAAACACACGAATACAGTGTACAGCGTATGCCCGCATACTTTGAATAAATTCAATGTGAATCGTGCAATATTATGATAATCTGTCTTCACGAGGCCGGCCATAACGTGACTGTCAATGTCATATGAAATACTGCGTTATACACTAAACCGGGTATTACTGCTAATAACTGGATTAAATACGATTACTCAAATAACATTTGCTTTAACCTTCACCTTAAATATCTCTAATAGTCTAGTCGACAAGTTTAAAATGGTCTAAAATAGAGATACTGCTCTTAAAGTTATGTGCGATAGCTCATTGGATCCGGAATGTCGCCTAGAAAAATGTTCTAAAAGGGTTTATCAGCACATAAAAAAT
>DWEC01003933.1:0-10203 GCA_018245735.1 Microceris miodesmiata | reverse complement strand
CTAAATAAGTAATCTCAAGTAGAATCAATGAACCTGATGATTCTAATTAATGACAATGTGAGATTTTTTTAAGAAAGTAACATTTACTTTTAGTAACATTCTGTGCAAATTTGGCTGATAAAATAAATAAATCCTAATATTTTCTTACTCGTTTCCTAGGAAAACATAATACTAAAAATTAATATTATACTGAATAAATATTTAATTGAAATGTTTAGAATTCATCTAGAAAAAAGATATCTTTACACAGATTCGTCGGAAATTTGTACAATATAATTTATTTCAAACATTTCCTGGAGGTTTTAGGCAATGTATACATTTACTACTAAATCTATGCAATGATGGATTACAGACATTTCCAATAACATATACACTTAACACATCTGCTGATATGTCAAGTGTGCATGTTCCTCATGAATTAGAAGTATGGGAGATATTATATCAGTGTCTGCTGATAATGTTGTTATAGTAAGCTGTAATACAACCTTTTGATGGATTACACATTAAATAATAGATAAAGACAAAAAGATAAATTATCTTCCAATTGTGTGGGTTATTTTTGTATAAATTTCTTTTGTGTAGCATCAATGTTCATGGTCTATTGATAGATAATCTTTCAATGACATATCTCTTCCTCCGTTCTTTTCTACTTGGGATAGCTTTAATGTGCACTTAAATCAGTCACTCTTCCATAATCTATGTTTATAAAAATCCCATTGACATTCATTTTTATACAATGTGGTTATAAAAATCACATTGTATAAAAATGTTAAAAAATGGCCTCTGTGGACCAGAGCAGATATGTTAGTAAATTTAAAAAAAATTATATATAAATTTACATTTTCAATTATAGAATTTTATATTGAATGTATACTTACTTGGTTAGATGAATAATATTTCCTTGGGAGAATGAATTGTAATTGAACATGTCAGTATTCTCATACTTCTGTGCATTGTTCACATAGTGACAGAAATTTGCTTGCTATAAGCATTAATAAACTTCCCGCTAAAGTGTCATTGCTATGAGTAATAGCCTATTATTTATTTAATATGTGTAATCTTACTGATAAAAGAGTGAGTAGTTTTTCATGACTTTATTAGGTAGTGTTCAAATGTATATTTAAAGTTTATCTGGCTAGTATTCCATATTTTAGTGGCATACCATTGGCGAGGCCTATGTGCAGTGGACGGGAACAGGCTGATGATGATTCCAAATTTTATACCAACTGTACATTTAAGTTAAAATCATTGATATAACAAAAATATTTTATATAAATGTATATAAATAATTATTAAGTAACAAGATTTTATATTGTTGGGTGCTAAGGTGTACGGGTTTTGTTCACAATATTTTCCTTCATGACTATAAACAAGTGATATTGAAACATAATACACACATTTTTGTAAAGTTGTGCAGATCATGGATTTCAATCCAGGACACTGAGTGTGAGAGTAGTGTCCTTTCACTGCATTATTTAATTTTAATTTATTCTGTTTTACTGTGTGGTCAGTTTGTTAACATGATTGATATAAATTCTATAAGTAAAATATGGTAATCTAATCACAACTGACTCATTAATGGCTTCTATTCAGTTCCATAGATGTTATGTAACATGTCAATGATGTGAGATGTGAAGCAATTAAGATTAATTTGTCTCATTAAAGTCAAGTATTTGTTCAATTGTTCATGGAAGTAGTGTATGGGTGGTTTTATTGAGTCAATTGGCTTAAATATTTCAGGATGCATGGTGCATTAACATTCATCTGCCTCAATTATTGTTTGTTGGATTTGAAAAGTAATCAAGATCCTTATTAAATTCTACTATGAAGAATTTTCAATAAATTACATATTTAAAAATTAGTATTAAGTAATAGTAGTTATTAGTATTAGAAGTAAATATTAAATAAATAATTAGTGGTTGGATATGAAGAGTTGAAGATCGAGACAAGAGTTGGCTGATGATGAAGAATAATCAGCAGTGTTGAGATTAAGCTATTAGAATAGTCTATCTATGACATAATCAGAGAACAAGATCTATGACTTGTCAAAATGGGCAATAATTTAGGTTGAATATTGAAACTTGCAACTTAATGAGATTATTGAATATTTTTTCTTACCTCTATCATTAACACAAATCAACCTACAGTTGTACATTAAAGACAATTATTCTCTTTTCAGTCATTGTTCTAAGAATTTCATGTCTTCCTTTTGTCTTGTACAATTATCCAAATTAACAAAGATGGCAAAATATTGTTAATAATACCCTGCCAGGTAAATGATGCTTGTGTATGTGTGTGCTTTAATTATCCTCATGAGACTTTACAGCTATCAGTTAACAAGTGTGATTGAGCTTGTCTGTAGTCGTTTACCAAGTTATAGTTAGAAAATACCTGAAATCAAACAATCCTGTGTGGTGAGCATAGAACATGTGGGATCAATGTATGGATACGAAATTATAGCATTGGAAAGTAAAATACAGAATCATGGCCATAGATTATCACTGTAAATATGTTCATTTGATTGTCTTTTAACAATCTTTTTTTTTGTATCATGATGTGCTATTATTTGGCCATGCTCTCGTCTTGTGGTAAACACATATGCCTCCTAAGAACTATCTGCACTAAAACCACCTATTATTCCTGAAATGTTATGAAACGGAATTCATGACTATGACACCAAAATTCATTTCATTAAGTCTTTAATTTAAAAACTGCCAATTTTTCTAATGCTGCATATGTTCCAAAGTGCCAGTCATATTAAACACTCAATGAATGGCATTCCCGTTGTCTGTGTTCATTTTAATAAACCAAGTGTGTCATATATTCGATAATATTCGTTGTTTTAGGTCTGCTTAATTTTTTATATTACATATACAGTCATATTTTTATGGGGTCTTGCCCTTGAACACTCACACAATCGGTTTAATATTTAAGTAATAAACACATCAATTAAATTGTAAATTTTAATAACTCGTTTCGTTTATGAAAAATTATCAATACTAAGTCGGTTGTTTTTGTTTGTTTCGACGTCAAGACTTGCTATATAATATACCGTTAATAATTGAGGAATATCGAGAATACTTTTTCCAATATTTTACTCGTTTAAAATCTTGAATTTTATATAAGTTTTTGAACCCCATTTATGATTTACCCCATTTATGATTTGGCGTCTTTTCGTACTATTTTCTTTTCTAATCACACGCGTTAAATATGCTGTAAGGTGAAATATTAATACAACCGAATTTATTAAAACTTATTCGCAAGCTATCTACAATTCTGAAAAAGACAGTATCGTTTTTCAATGCAGGCATTTGTTAACTTTACACTATAGTTCAGAAAACACTGGCCTACCACTTTTTTCTTTTTCTTCCACACTACATCGGTAGTATCGGAACAAACGCTTAACCAAATGGTAGGTCGTTTGCGTCGTCGCCACGTTGGCAATTCTGGAAACCTCCTCAATGCGTTGCCGGTTTTGAAGGCTTTCTTTCTGCGCCATTTTCAAAGGCCTTCACTTTTAATGGCGTCCCAGAATTGCCTCGCAAAAAGAAACTCTTTTGAAGTTTTTTTAATGTAGCAATTTGAAGTTTTGAATGTTAATAGTTGGTTTTAGAATTTGTTTTGATATAAGTTAACTATATCTGAATCATTAATAGTGTGACAATAATGTCATACGTCGTCGGTCTTCTTAACGTGTAGGCAGATTAAATAGTGGCATTGGGTGACACAAATGTTTATTATGTTCGAACTACCGATTTGGAAATACGTACGACACGTTATCGATGGTCGCCCTTTAACATTGACTATTATTTGTTTACTGATACTCTCCCATTAAGCTTTTTATCGTTTTTATTGAAAACGGATCTCTTCTTAGAACGAGAATGGTTAAGGTCATCGTTCGACAAATTTTCCAGAAGTATATCGGTAGGATAGACTTCACTCGTCTCAGAGAGTAATTATGCAGAATAGTAGGCGTGCAGTTCTTAATTATTCTCCCTCCGTGTCATACGCAAATGGCATTTAATTTTAAAAGCACAATTATAGGTATACTCTATAATTGATTGTTTTAGCGTGTTTGATAACAGTGCCCGTTGTTAAAAACTTGATCACGATACTTAGGATTAATAACTTCTGGCCCTTGGGCGAATTTAACTTGAACATTTTTCATGTCAATTTTATGTTGAAGGCCGGTACACTAGACAGTTTTTAAAGCGAGTCGGTCTATCCATAGAGCCCAATTAAATATATTGCTATTTAATAAAACTAGATGCTTATAATGGATTTTTTTTCTTTACACGTTTATGTCTATTTTTCAATGCTTTGAATTTCGAACAGGTGTGTTTAAAAAACATTTTCAACACATGCACGGTTATAAAACAGTAAAATGTAATACAAATGAACGAATTATGTCTATCCCTAAATCCTTGGATGCTTGCGATCAGGAGATTTTTTTTCTATTAGGAAATGATAAGAAACACCTTTTTAATAGAGCGTTTTTGTGTGATTAGTGTTCTAATGTGATTTTGGCTCTGTTGACGGCTCAACATCTCGCATTGTTTCTAATAACGATTACCAATCACATAGATGTTGGCTCTGTCATCACAAGCAATGTTTCTACATTTGCTGGCTCGGCTATTTAATATTACTTAGTATCGATATAAATGAGGCGTAACTGCATAAAACCAAGGTCCCAACGTCGCAAGACATCGTTCGCTATCGCGTGCCGGGGTTGCCAATTTGTGGGTTTTCCTCCATGTCATAAAACCAAGGTGTAATGACGGTTACTAAACAACCGGTTGTTTCATATTTTGTTTTTGCCTCAATGCTGTGAAGGTTTATTTTAACAATATATCACCTTTGGTCTTCGTCATAAAAAGTTCTACAATTACATCCGTAAATTATGTGTAATGTGCGATTTGTACAAGAATTTTGAGTATTCATATTTTGATGTGATAAACTATGAATGTACAATGTTACGAATTTGAAATTTACATTTGTATTAGATAAACTCCTATTTAACTCTAACGTATATTCGACTGGATTTAATTTCCAATTCGGTATTTTCCTATCATACGGAACCTAGCCACAGCACCGCACCTGTTATTACATCTCATAGGAGTTGTACCGTAATATAAGCGTACAGACGCTTCCATGTTTGATAAGGATCTCCATCTGTTACTGGCTGGATAACAGATTAAAACTGAGATAGGCTTCATAATACTTCCAGTTTGGTTTGCTGCTATTGTAACTACTTAACTTTGTTGGTAATTAATTGACCGTTCTATTCAATACAAAAAAATATATGACTATCGCGAAATCTTCAAACTTCAAGTGTAATTTACTAGAATTGCATTTTTGTTTTTGATTCTACCGTTTTATTTTTACACGTGCTAGCATAAATATCCAATTTCAAGAGCCGGTATTTTTAATTACAAGTATATAGGTATTCTGTTAAACGAGCTTACATAGTCGTAAAATGAATTAGGTTCTTGTTGTGAAATAGAACCTGAATTTTAAAATCGTGTCAAATTGGTTTATAAGTCATACCATAGTTGTCCGTCTTTATGCAAAAAGGAACCACTTATTTGTTTGAATTATTGAGTTTGATTTTGCTGTGGTTCGATCTGCTTTATATGTAGCTCTTCTTAATGCTGTTGGTACTATTTTGCTTTTTATATACATAATTTCTAAGGGTGCTTCTCTTATAAAAGAGAATTTAGACCACTTTTAAAACAAGTAGATATTCTTCAAAAAAGTAATCTAAATTAGTGGTGTGGTTCTACTTTGCATAAATACGGACAGTTGACCATTAAAACGTCGTTCGTAAAAAAACGTAAACCGTTTAATGGTAACTATGGAATTAGATTTTTTTTATGATTTCAGCGAAAAATGCCTATCTTTGTTTGTCTCGAAGACATTACTTATGTTTCTAATACTCCATTCGACATAATAAACAAATGTGTGAATGGTCAAAGTGTAAAAAGGATGTTATCTATGAATCCACCACTGTCATTAATAAAAAAAAATGAGATATCAATTAAAATCTTCTTTTTTTAAGTGGATATAATTTAAAATTATGACATTATATTTTGTTAATAAACAACGAATGGTTTTGTAATGACGTGCGTTCTGTTTTAATCGTATCGCGCTTCAAATTGGAATTCATTATCGTAAATCATTTGATTTAATATTTTACAATGGTTGTTTTTTTAGTGCCCATAAAGATTAATTTCATTGGGTCATTGTGTACAAAGGACGATTCGCACGTGTACACATAAGATCACGGGTAAAGAGGTTATACCGCTGGCTTTTGTTATTATATGTATATATACGCAGAGTGGTGGTACCGTACCACCTACCGAACTCAATTTAATCAACAGCGTCCAATCACATAATGGTAAAACCTACTAGTTTACAACCTACTACGGAGAGAGTAGTATCAATTACATAATGGCCAAAATCCAGGCATTTACGTGCGGGGACCCCAACAACGCGATGACACTTACAACGCTTCGATGTCGCTTCATCTACTATAATCGTTTATTTTCTGTGTTTACTCTATTATCAAGTAGCCAGATTGCCTGTTTGATTAAATCACGCTATGCATCAAAAACAGTCAGAAAAGGACAGAACCTTCCCCATCACTACACATAATTCATTAAATAGGTATACTATAATCACAGACGAAGTCCTGTCTACTATCGTTACGCGAGAGACACGAGGGTTCGACACGTGCCCAATCGTCTACAATGATAACACCAACGACCTCCCTCCATCAACGACCCGAGACAAGGTTAGAAGTGTACATTCATCTTCATTCCCAAAATGAATGTTATGCTCACCAAATATTGTTCTCCTAAAATACGGTTAGGTTACCCGTCTGTTATTATGCAGATCCAATAATAATGTTATTATGCAGTACAATATTTTTGTATAAACTTAAAATAGAATTATCTCACTAATTAATTATAAAGAAATTATCATTGTTGTCATATGGTGACACTATAGAAATGAGACATAGTAACTATAGTAAACATTATTTATCTAGTTTCTATGGCATTGTTATTTTTTATGGATTATATAAATCTAACGCGTAAAAATTTAATTTATTTGGTTTTTTCTTAACTGATTACTAAATGTGGTATCAAATACACAGACACCTGAAAACACCACACTCTGACAAACGGAAATAAACTGAAACCACGCTATTATATAAAGACTTAATTAATAAAATAAAATATTTTTTATCTGTTAATTTTGTATAAATAATAAAAAAAAATATCGTTAAAAAAGCTCAAAACGCTACGTAGCAAAGTGAACTAAAAAAATTAAAATAATGTTACAATGCTTAAATTGTGATCAAGAAGGAGGAATGATATACTACATACAAATTGACGTAAAAAAGTCAAAAGTAGCGTCAGCCGCCATTTTGATTCATTCACAATGTAAATGGGAAAAGTGTATTCAATGCTTATTATAATTATAGGTTTTTTTATTGGCCGTTATTGCGTACACTAGGTTACAAAAGTATATTTAATGTTTTTCCATAAGGAAATAGGTGATGATTAAGTTGACATAAACATTTGTTAATTACATTTAAATATTTACATTATTAAGTGGTAGCAAGTTCAGTGTTCATAGTGGTAAAGTTGTAATTTTATTTTGTTTTGTTAACTAATTTGTCTTGTTAATCAATTTGTTGTGTTATACTCAAGTCACAAAAGTAGGTAGGTATTACAAGGCTGCAAAGTGCGTGTTCAGACTCGGCGGTTATAGTTATTTCACATTGTCGGATGGAACATCGAATTTTTGAAAAATGTATCTATGTAAATAGTTATACCCTAATTCTAAAATCGTGTCCTAACATTGTTCAAAAAATCGTTTTATCAACAACCAATGCGAACCATTATTGCCTTTTATTTAAGAGTCATTGAAGACATGAGTTAATAAAGGTTTTATATCACAAATTTGTGAATTTGCAGTACCAAGCATTTAGTCTGCACATCCCTTGATCATAGCACTTTCATAAATGCACTATCTTCATTTTAAAACGTATTTATAGAAACGTTGAAAGGAGAAAACATGTGGGAAGACATGTCACCTTCGTTCACTCACGTCTTTGTAAAATAAGATAGTGACGATAGAAGATAGACTATCATAATTAATTAACAAAATGCTTAGCTCATGTGAGTAAGTGAGTACTTAAAAGCATATTTCACGTGTAAGGTATAATATTTATATATAAAGATATTGGTGTTTAATACACGTTTAATGTTTATGTCCATAAATACCGCATACCTACAGCTTCAATACATATTGTTACCAAACCAATATTTTTTTCGGAAATAATTATCTGCTTTAAGTACCTACTTTTCATAGCGAACAGTATTATAAATAGTATAATTATGTACATCGTTCTATGTATTAGGACGCGTGCATATCATGTATATAATATACATAATTATTAATTATATAGATATATCACTGGGTATTAAGAAGTACATCGCGAACAGAACGCGTAAATAACTTATGTTTTATGTCAATGTGTTTGCTATTCGTTCTGAAACCTTACACTGCTATGGCTTACAGTGTATGAACACTATGGATGTGCTCTGGCCTTGTACACTTGCAATATACGCGTTCGAGTCGCCGTTTCTCGACTTTGTCAAGGCCAATATTCGTGGCTAATTCCAGTTTAACTGGCGCCAAAATCTTAAAACACTGGCAATTAATTTTTATTGGATGTGCATGTACTGTGAGACGCGTTTAAATTCTGTGGACTACTGAAAAAATGTCCACGATTCAGACCGATTTATAAAATTTGTTGTAGTACAATAGAAAAAGGAGAGGTATGCAAAATATTTTTTAAACTCGTAAGTAACAGAGCTCTCTAAGTTAACCGAAAAATATAATTTAAGACTCATCACGGAGAAAACAATGTTAGGCGGTATGTGTGGTTCTACTTTCTTATGAGGCATCTTCACTTGCCAAAAGGCTGGATAGTCAAACGCATTACTTATTCTACATAAAAAATTATTATTATTACTCATTCTACATAAAAAAGCCTCCTCTTCACATTATTCTGGTCATGTTACCACTTGCATCAGGCTGGATCGCGGTCAAACAGTCTATCAATTTATCGTATGGAAAAAAATCCCAATTTTACACAATTCTGGCCACATTAGCACGTGCTAAAATTACTCTATCGTTGAGTACCTACGTAACGACAGCAAAATATAAAGCAATGAAACGTAGTCAGCAATTATTGGACTTGTATAGTTCCGTAAAGACTTGTCAAGTAGGACTATAATACGTTTCTATGTCACTCACACTCCGCTCGTACCAATTGTATGTCTAAAAATATGTAATATGCACTCAATGTTTTATGTCCGTCACGACACATAAGTGGCATTCTCGTAAGTTTTAATAGCTGGAAACGAGGATGGTCGTTGGAAGTTGTGTCTGCGCCTGTCATCATTAGGACGATGTTTACAAAACTTACGCCATGTATAAATAGGAGACATTATGCGTGTGTCGTACGGAAATACATCATGTATTGTTGTGTAACTTGTTTGTGCAGTCGACAGCTGGTATGGCGTTGGATATCTTTAGCACTCAGACAAGGGATGATCTAAAATAAATTATAATCAATATTTGAAGGGGCAAGCTCACACTACTTTGCAATAATTCATCAATGCTCTATGTATACCTACACTAGTATATACCGTCTTGCAGTATGCAACGCCTAACCTTCCACAGAATTCACCAATGCTCTGCTCAGTGGTGAATATCGTCGTGCAGTATGGATTGCCTATCCTTCCACACGCTCATGCAAACCACTATGGATACTTGTTTTGCTAATTAATGAATCATCTTCAAGGTTAATGGCTCACCAATGATTAATGACGAAATTTTGTTGTCAATAATTCCAGTAAATATTATTAGTATTAGTAATGGGTTCCAGCTATTTATCCAATTCTACTAGTTATTTATATTTGCATCGATACTTTTATCGTTTCGGTATTCGACCTGAACGTCTCTCAGAATAAGAAGCATTAAGAGCATAGCCTGCTATGCTGGTCTGTTGCAGGTGGGCCAACTTCATACTCCTTATAGTGCACTATGGAAAATTCTGAGGTATTCAGGTTTCATCGAGATTTTTCACAATATAATTATATACAAAAACTTATTGACTACACAAAC
>DWEC01003932.1:0-10206 GCA_018245735.1 Microceris miodesmiata | reverse complement strand
ATGTTAGCACACCTGGGACCTCATGCCCTCTACCTATTCCGTAGAGGACCTGGCGTGATGACTTGATAATAATATTAAACTAATACCTCTGGTCTTATCGCAGGTTGCAATATAGTGTGTAACGCAACAAGACGAATGAATGACTTTTACAAGGCTTTTCGTGGTAAGACCATTTTAGCCAGAACTTTAGGTAGAATTTCAATTGTTCTATGCATTTCACTGCAAGTTTAACAATGAATGTAGTGTATAATTTAAAGAAGACCGTATTTCATTTATTATTAATAATATCACACCCTTCATAGGGTTTTCAGAGGGCACCGAGTGACAAACACTTCTGTCCTTACACACCTAAAATGCTTATTCTACAGTCAAATACAGGAGTAGAAAAGGATACAAAAAGTTCTAAAAAGTATTCAAGGTGAACGAACAACACGCAAAAGTTTTGAATTTCGAACGCAAATTGATTTCTCAACAGAGCTGATGAAAGGGTTCCCGCGCTGCGAGTGTTGGACACGAGAAATCTTGATTTTAAATTCGCAACTTTCGGTACGTCCACGCTCTTTCCTTTCTGATGCAAATGGCCTTAACTTTGGACGTTTTCATTAAAGAACAGGAATTAATGCTAAAACGCTCGGCTGGATTGCTGGTTTACGCTTGATTAGAATTTGGGTGGATTATTTTAAAATGCCACCTTATTCCCGATGTTTTGCGTAATTCCCAGCTTCTCGAGTTTGTCTTTTTAATTGCCAATTAAATCGAAATAATTTTCAAGATAAGCGACATAACATTTGTCATGATTTTTTTTTAACATTACAAGTAACATTTTTTGGGCACGCAATAATTTTGAAAATTCCACGAAGACTATATTATTGACGTAGATTGAAATTTTAAGATTGCTTTTATTCGTAAGTGTGGTTTCTTGTTTAAAAAAATCAATATCTTTTGTAATTTTTTATCATTTTATTTCCAACGTATAAGTTAAAAAGTATTAGTAAGCATTTCGTAAAAAAAGTGGCTATTAGAGAAAGTAAAGTGGCCATTAAAAGAAAATTCACACGTCGGTTTCGCATTACTGAACGCGGACAATTTTAATATTAAATCAGTACATAAAATGCCTATGCTAGTATATTTGCAAATACGGGAATGTTAACATTTTGAAATACTTTCAAAGCACCCCACGTTTTGAATAAAAATTATAGAGATCATTATCTTCAGGAAAACAAACCTGAACGGTCACAAGGAATTTGCCAGGGATGGGATCGAGGAAGGAAACCTGCAAATATTTTTGAAGTCATTGTTTTGTCGTTTTAAATATTTCCTATTTTTTATGTTTTTCTTAATTATTCTTCTTTTATTTTAATTAGATGGATACTATATCTTATTGTAATCGTTGCACAAAAGACTATATTTACGTATTTTTTTTTAAATCTACTATAATTTTTTATACTTTTTTCATTCACCCTTTTATTCAGTACCGAATATTGGCCACTGATCGGACGAATAATTTATATTGTAAACATATTTTATAAAAATGATTCCAATAATTTCCATCTAAATCGGAAACTATGGCAGACATATACTCGTATTATCGTTAAATCTTTTTTTGAAAAAGCGTAAAATTATTACATACATTGGCTATCATTTGTGAATCGTCTAATTAGTAAATTTCAAACCATTAAATTAATCCATATGTCAAACGTCATTTTAATGGATGGTATAACAAAATTGATGCGATATAAATAAATGAATAGCTTTTCTGATGTCCAAATGACTGAAAATAGAAAATACTATTAATAATAATAAATGATAATAGATAATAAATGAACTATTATCCGGTGTAAAAATTTTGGAATAATAATAAAACAATTGACAATAAAATTATATGTATTTATAAACACTCTTCCAACGTAATCTTTATCCATCTTTTCAGCTTTTTCCATGTAAAACCCACCTGCCTTTAAATGGTAATAAAATTATACAATTACTTAAAGACTAGATACTTGACTGCCTGGTTGGCCGAGTGGTTGCAAGGGCGACTGCCAATCGGGAGGTCCTTGGTACAAATTCCGGATTGGGTACTATTGGATTTTTCTAATCTATAATTTCTAGTAGTAACTCGGGGCTCTATGCCTGCTGGTGTATGATAATAGGCTCACCACCTATTCCGTAACCGGTGAAACGTGGGAGTGTTCTGCATTCCTCTGCCTACCTCTTCGGGGATTACAGGCGTGAAGTTACGACGTTACGTAAAGCTTTATTCTATGGAAAATGTTACCTTTTGTCTAATGTTACTTTGATTGGTTTTTATTGCTTGCAAGCTTTTTCTATGAGCGATGGATGTTGCAAGTGCAAGGTATTGCATGTTTACATCTACCTGCAATGAAACAGAATTTAACCAACTTGCGCCGCAGTTTCTTGATTTTTTTTCGTTGTGTTTTTACGCTTTGCTGTTTGTCTACAGTTGCTACAATACTAAGTTGGCAGCACATTGGAGACAAGGAATCTTCCTTCTCAGCAAAAACGGTTGCGGGGCTTATGAACAATTTTATTTTTATATATTTAGTCTAGAAAATAGGCAGACGAGCCACCTGCCGGTAAGTGGTCACCGTCTCCTATGGATACTTGCAACACCCAAGGAGTGGCCAATGCTTTACCGGTTTTGAAGGAGAGCTCTCTTTGTGCTGTTCTTGAAAAGCGTTTCTTACTAAACCAAAATATTTAAAGTATTTATTTATAAAGCAATTTAAGCATAAACTCAAAATGTAGTGCGTGTAATACACTCCTTTGCCTACCTCTTCGGCGATAACAGGCGTGATGTTAAGTTACGTATTTCTCAAAGTATAGTGACTGAATGTATGTACTACCTTTATTTTCGTATGTTTTTCTATTGTAACCAGACTAGTTAGAATAAATTGAATTGACTTAATACAGATTTTTTTTAATACTTTGATTGATGTCGTCTTAAAGAATAAATTTTACTATCTGTTAGCACTTTTATGTTCCAGAACTAATGGTGTTGACTGGTCAGTGCCCACATACATTGATGTACCTCCTAGTGCTAGACAATAACTTTTCGCAATAGAACATGAAAAAATTATAATATCGACCCTATATCTAGCCAATGATTTTTGGACTATACATGTAATAAAAAACAACTAACATACAACGAAAATAAACGACACGACACACAATCAGAAAACCTTGTAATTTTAATATTTTAAACAGTTGAAATCTTAGCGTTAATCGACAATGTGCTGGCTTCCTTGCTAATATAAATATAACTTTGTTTAGAATACCGTCGTTCAGACAGTTTATAGGGGGCTCGACGTGAGACAGATATGTTGTTACAGGGTCGGCTTTTGGCTTAAACGCCAATGATTTATATTTAACGAACGATTGGAATTATTTCATTAATCTAGGTTAATGATAACGTAAAACTAATTATATGTTTTATTTATGTTGTGATTTATTGCAACTGAATGATTGCCCTATATGAAATTTTTGTCCATTTCCTGATTGTATAATCGAGTTTGTTGTTATGGTTATGCTACACTCACATCATTATGTTATTACAGGGTGGGCAGGGAGCTGCGAGTGTCAAATATCTTTACCTTTACAGACTTGACGTGTTTCTCCTATATTCACCTATACACGCACGCCAGTTTTTAAGATTTTTCAATCCCCATCAGCCAGTATCGGACATACTTGATATACCTACGATTTTTATTTGCTTTCCTTATTAACTCAATAGTAATACGGCGCGGGTAACGTTAATTTGAAGATTTTTATAAGAAATTAAAGTACCAAAGTTTAACATATAATTATAGATATTATTATGCAAGCATTTGATTTTAGAAAGGGATTTAAATACCTAACAGGTAATTTTTGAACACTGATATTAATAATTATGTAATTAATAAAGGTATTATAACAATGGGATATCTTTATAATAAAAAAAAGAAATCTCTATTCAGATTATTTCGAATTATTTACACTATTATCCGATTTCAAATAATTTAGATCTCATTCTTCCACTCTCACACAACCCGAAAGAGTTGGGTATGTAACGAGGTCATGTTTAGTATTTATTATTTCGTTGTACTGAATGATAATAAACCATTTCACGACATTTATGTACTTTTTCAAGGTTATAGTAAGCATACTTGCAGTAGTTTTCTCAAAAATAGATACAAATATTTCAAATCTAATAACCGCACTAATGCGTATAGATACAAAAATACATATAGTAAATATTACAATGTGAAACCGGATACACGAATGTAGGTACATACAGATGGCGACATAAATTCGAATACATCAGTGGAACAGATATATTGTATGTGGAAAGCAATTTAATTGAAACGGTACGTACAATATTTCACAAAAGCGGATAATTGGCGGTACTTAGTAAAATATTTAAAGGTATTCCATTCGACACGTTCACGTGGATCGCATAAATAAATCGGGAACAGTGAGAGATACGACACATTTGTAATGAAACGGGAATAATAAATACAGTTTAATAGTTCCGCTGCAGGAGAATAAATTTCAATGTAAAGATTGAAAAAGTTTAAAAATAGAATGTGTTTCGTTACAAAACAATGTTATTGATAAACGTAATGATGAAACTATGGCCTCTATCTGTGTTATTATGAAAGAAAACTAATGTTCTAGAGTGGAACGATAACGATTGATGATGATGATAATAATGATGAAAATTATAATGATAATGATGAAGTTATTGTTGATGATAAAACCGAATAAGTTCCTGTCTACTTTTGAGATGATTTGAAAATAGCGATAACCTATGCCTTAAATAGTTGTTTTTTATTAAGCCCCCTGTAAAGCTAAGATACTCTCTGGTTGCAGTAAGCCTTATATGTTATTATAACAAGCTTAAATATGATCGTCAAAATAAGAAATAGCAAAAAGAACAATGGAATGGATTATGAAATCAAACCAATGAAACGAACAGTTAAATCTCCATCAATGGGTAGTTCAAGATAAAAAAGTCGCGTTGACGTATCGTTGGAGATACGTCAAAAGTTTCCAAAGTACAAAAGATAAAGGAAAGAAAGAAGGAATAAACATGAGGCCGATACGTCCATCGCTACGCTCCGTGCCAAACGACGCGGCACACAAACTAACGATAAGAATTTAGCTGCGGACCCTACTATTAAAAACATAGGGCTGCTAAAACTGTATTTTACTATTTATTAAACGTTTCGTAAGCACCGGCTCAACTCATGTATTTTTTAAGCGTTTGTCAGATATATTGCTTTCGAGAAAAAAGTATTTGAACCTATTTATTTTTATTTTAGATATTATACTTAAATTCATGAGTGAGGAAAAATCATTTGGCAATCATTAATTAAAAAAAAATCAGCATTAAGCAGCATCAGCAGCAGCAGCAGCAACAGCAGCACTAATCAAAAACAGCATTAATTAAAAAAAATATTCGCGTTATCAGCTTGAGTATTTTTGCAAAATGGCAGATTTTAAACTCCTTACAATCCAAAATGGAGACATCTAAATGTTCTATTTATTTTAATAAATGTATAATCCTTTCTACCATATGAAATGTATGAGCTACGAACCGAAAATCCTCTAAGTGGTAGACGCAATTGAAAACCGCCAAACACATTTGTAGAAACATCTCTACTGTAACAAAATCTTTAATACCAAAAAGACTGATGGTATGGGACGCTACTAAGTTCAACAGTTCCGTACTTTCCACGATAAACAAACGAACTTGTTTCTTTTATAGACATGAGACCCTTTTCTGTCTTGAAATATCCCTACTCAGTACACTCCCTCTGCATATCATGTGATAAATTACTGGTAAGCGTAGCGTATCTTTTTATATACATATACATATTTATATTTACTCCTTTACAGAACAGACACTTACGGCCATCACGCAAATATTTGCCACGAGTAGAAATCAAACGCGCGACCAGCTCAGGACACGGTTCGCTAGCCACTTGGACCAATGAATCGATAATCAGTATCATGAAGATTCTTGTTTTGTAAGTCAATGATTACGGAAGACATATCAAGAAACTCAAAACTCGTTAAGTATAACGTATCTTTTGCAAAATTACCAAAAAATCTTTGTTACAGACGAAAATCGACACCGTATTGTGTTTAGTGTTATAATATTATCTTTAATATGCGAAAGTTTATGGAAGAAGAAACCAAGGTGGACTAAGAGTTAGCAGTCTTGACAAAATGAATTAGATACTAAGTGATGGAGCCATCAAAAGTGGCCGAAAACAGCCATGTACGAAAGTACACTAGGTCCTCTCTCCTATTTATAATTTGATTTGACTGAACATGCAAAGATATACTTTTGTTAGTATTAATAATATGGAAAACACCTTTTGTAATATACATAAAGGAGATGAATAAAAAACGAACCTTCATAATATTCATGCCATCAAGGGCGTTTATTTAATCCAAAAATGTAATCCTTTGATAATATTCGATTAATATACATTGAGCCTTGAAATTCTCGACTTTCGGCGAATGTAGAGCCAGGTTAGGTCCGCTTATTAATATTAATAAAAATTTATCCTCGACCTTAATCTTTTGCGAGGGTGGACGAGAAATTTAATTTTGTCAAGAAAAAAGTGGGTATTTAATTAGCAAGTTAATTAATATAGGAGACAGCGAGGCGTCATCAATCTCACCTGCTTCGTGATTAACGTGCCTTGACTGATTAAGTCAAATGCATTTGATAAATCTATGTAAATTACTTAATGAGTAGATTTCAAGATTGGACCTTGTTTTAATCTGGATTGACTTGCAGATAATACCAACTGGGATTAAACACCTATGGTGACACCCATCATCATCAACGACCAAAGAACAAAAACTTGTACAGTAATGAAGGTATTTTGGACTTTTGTGAAACAAGTCAGTCCGTATCGCTATAATCATGTAAAGGCTGTTACGTGGGTTCCGGTGAACAAACTGTTTCGCGACAACAAAAAAACGTTAGAAGATGCGAATGAAAGGGGTTTTGTCACGCTAACATATTTTCCCTACCGGACATATCCGGCTGATTCGGTACATGTTAAAAAAAGTTAATCTGGCGTCATGTTCATTATGTATGTGTCTATTCTTTGGATCCGAATATTAAATCTATTTAATTTCAACTAGTTTCTATATAATTTTAGTTTATAATATTATATGTTAGCGATATATTAGGCCGATCGAGAGGTCCTGGGTTCAAATCTGGGATTTCGGGTACTATTGGATTGTTCTAATTTTGAATTTTTAGTAGTGACTCAAGAGTCTGGACCTGTGCCCAGTGTATGGCAATAAGCTGACCACCTACTCCATGGAACTTAAACGTAACTGATGAAACGTGAGAGCGTACTACACTCCTCTGCCTACCCTTTCGGGGATTACAGGCGGATGTTACGTTTAATGTCCCTTACGTATATATAACGTATAGTCCCGACATGATGGCAGTTGTAAATGACCTGTCAATTTAAGCAGCAAAAGGCAAAGTCAGTTCTTGAATAGCTACAGTCACGCAAACTGTTTGGCTTACTTCCATGAAACAAAGATTACATCTTCTGTAATCAGCTGTTGGTACCATCTACAATTCGTATGATAAAGTTTGTCATTTAACTTTTCCAGTTAAACGCTTTATCATAAAGTAACCAACTTTATCGTTAAGACGTATAAGCTACGTACAAAACCGTATAATGTAATAAATTTACGCGACTTGCGACTACTAATATGTGAGTCCTATTCATAGTCTAGCTGGCGTTACTGATAATAGCAGATTGAAAACTACTGTTTTATTAATAATAACCAAGTCTTATGCTTTGATAAATATCTGATTATGTAGAATTATAGAAAGTATTGTGCGTTACGTGACTCTTGGTTTATATAAAGCTATTTGAGTTTACTTTGGTATGTGCAACAGCGCCGTCAGTCGACAGATGGCAGTGCTGTCGCCTAAATGGATACACACTCGATTAAAATGCAATAATGTCGCAAGTGAATAGCATCAACATCTTTGCCAGGGTTTTTGTTCGCAACTCTCAATATCACCATATTATTATCATTAGGAATATTACATCACAGAAAAAACAACAGATGTTGCACTAAAAAATTTTATTAGCCGAGCCGTCTCAAAAAATGACATGTCTACATTAAAAACATACTAAAGCCAAAGAATCGTATGGATCTACCCGAAGTTATAAAAACAATTTCTAAATTTACACATTAATAAATTAGTTACCACAGTCTGAGATATTTATAGCTCTTTTATCTCATCCATGTCTATGGATAGAAATAGGACCTAAATACAAGGACGACTGATAAAGTTAAATATTGTGTTGGATACTTTGCAGGGAATTAACTTCAGCGACTATGAATACGGGTAGAGTCCAAACTTAAGGACGCTTGGCAATTTTGTTAATTGCCTTTATTAATGCGATGAGCACTTCAAAACGCGAAATATTATTACGCGATGTAAATTATGAGAGTAACTTCGGAAATCAAAAGAGGGAGTTGTTATATAATTAAAAGACGTGACTGTTGTCATCAAGAACGATTAGCGACAAGTTGACAAAGGTAACAAAGGGATAACAATTGTCTCGTGGACGTATTTTAATCCTGGACGAACTTCAACATTTAAGGCAAGTGACGGAAATTTATCAATGTAATATTATACCATTGAGCCGTAGATGACCTAGAAATACTTTTAGAGCTATTTATTCGGCAATCAGAACCTGGATGGAATGTATATTATTATCTAGAACTTAGCAATTACGAAGTTTTTTGCAAATTTTCTAAATATACACATAGACATTACCAGCAAATACAACTGTGATCTGTGTTTATCTCATTTAGTTGGAATCGATCTGACCTTGGCCAAAATATTATTCTTATAGATAAAGTAGGATACATTAAAAATGTTATGTACATATAAAAATTATGTAAACATAACATCACGCCTGTAACCTCCGAAGCGGTAGGCAGAGGAGTGTTGCACACTCCCACGTTTCACCAGTTACGTTTCATGTCCCATGGAATAGACCGTGGGAGTCTTGCCATACACCGGACACAGATAATTTTATACACACACAATAAAATATTCAAATTATCTTTTCCTAAGGTCGCCTTTAGTTTAGTCGCCGACGGTGAAACTACACAGTCAACGGTATGAATTCTAGAAATTAGTACGTCTAGAACAATAGTTTAATTAATAAACGTCTAGTGAGATTTCGCTCTATAGACGGAAATTCAATACGATACAACAACACTGGAGTGAGCTATGTCTTTCGAGGCGCAAATATTTATGATTACGTTAGTTACTACCTTCAGTTTGACATTAAGATTTGCTACTCAAGAAATAAATTCGTATTATTTGATTTCACTTTTTACTGAATCCGATTTTCTATCATAAAAGTTTTGAAGCAAATGAACAGTTCATTTAAAATGATCTCATTATCATAATGATATTTGTCCGGGCTTTTTGTGAGGTCTAATCACGAATTTTTTTTAGTTGTGGACAGTTAGGTAAAGAAGACTAACGAATAAACGAATAAATAGTCACAACCGAATCAACAATAATAAATTTCACACACGAAAATCGAACCTAAATGGCTGGTGCAGCACTAATGTCATTATGACAGACATCACAGATGTTTCCAAGAAAATAAACTTTTAAAATAGTAATATAAATAATATAAATTGTAAAAATGAATAGAAAGAAATAAACAAAACGAGTTTAGAAGGGAAAAGAAAGTACAAAACACATCTCTGGACAGAATTCCGTTCCGCGGATGTCGAATGCGCTCGGAATACAAAACGGACAGATACTCAACAAACACTCGCCGATTCTTCCCAACACTATCAATTTTCCAGTTCACGGAATCGTTCCTCCATATAACTGTATATCTTGTGGTCGTATCACACTTTACTGATTGACATTTATTGGAAACAAAAAATGTAACGTCACGCCTGTCATCGTCGAAGAGGTGAACAGAGGAACGTAATAGACGCCCACGTTTCACCAGGTTACGTTTAATTCCCATGGAATAGGTAGTGAACCTATTGCCATACACTGGGTACAGATCCAGACTTTGAGGCACAATTAGAAATTCTAAATTAGAAAATACCAATAGTATATCCGGGATATGGACCCAGGACCTTCCGATCAGCAGTCGCGCTTGCAACCAC